>JAJPUD010016473.1:6564-33984 GCA_023553655.1 Myrmecobius fasciatus
CATCTAGAGAACTGTAGAGATTTCGCCAAAGACAGCATTATCAAGATCAACTTCAACATGGAACATTTGTAGTTGGGAATCCTTTTCCTAGTCAGACTCCTTGTTAGATCTTTGGAGCATAATAATAAATAGGAATTCTGGCTCCTAGTTGGGTAGTTCTATGCATACCTGCAGAACTAATTTGGCACCATGAGGATATTGATTCCATTCTGCCTGTCTCCAAGGGAATCACAGAGATAAGCTTATTTAAAGCAGCTCCAAAAGCTTATGGGTACTTACACTTTCCCACCAAATAGCTCTACTTGATAGTTATTTTTTCCCTTTGAAAACATTGGGCAAGATCTTGTCATTCACTGCCATCCTGATTCATCTGTTTTGTCCTAATTCCCTTGGCTCAAGAACCCTAAATCATCATTGAATGCTGTTATGGTCATGGGAGCCATCACACAGTGCAACTGCCTTTTGGAACTTTAGGTGAATCAGTTTGAGGCTGGTGCTCCAATGTCTACTGCTGTTTCCTCCCCCTGTGGAGCTAAGCAACAGCTCCAGAGACTTATGCCTTCCTTATTGGAAGCTACTTATCCTTACACTTCTCTGGACCTCATTTCCTAATCTGTAAAATGGGGGGTTAGATCCAATGGCCTGACCACAGGCTTTCCCTGACTTTCTTTGATGGAACCTGGTGACCAGATTAGCCTCTGCTTGGTCTCTATGCCTTATGACTAAAGAAGTGCCTTGGAACCACACAGAGCTGACTCTAGTAGTTTCATTTCTCCCTGAATCTCTCTGTTCATCATTTTTGTCTCTATATTCCTGTTCAGCTGTTTCAATGTCCTTGGGACATATTTGTTCTGGTTGCATCCACTACTCTTTTGATCCGTTGGGTCAGATTAAGATACTCCTTGTTGTTCAAAGACATTGTCCTTTTAATTATTGTTCTGTGAATTGGAACCTCTCATATCAACATAAAATTGGAAGATTTTCCCCCTTTTGATGGAGAGAATCCATGTGACATCCATAGAGCAGCTGACATAGACATTCTTAGTGACACCAGATTAAAGACCCAGAACATCTGAGTCCCAGATAATGGGGATAACATGGCTTCAAAGAGAATATAAGGCTGGAAACATTTCCTCTGAGGTTTTATATTATTTTCCTATATTTCTCTTCTTCAGTGCCATGATACACTCATGTTGTTTTTTGGCATATACTAGCTAGATCATGAAGCTTTCTCTTCTGGGTGGATGGGGACACCCACCTCCCTAAAATAAATTTTCCATATTATATTCTTTATAATAGAACCTGTAGGATTATGATATGCCCTTGTGTATGTAATTTCCATCTTTGCAATGGGATAACCAGCTACGAGGAAGAGAGGGCAGTGGGACATTGGTGGTTATTGTTATTGCGACTAGGATACCATCTGTCAAAAAAGGATGGGTTCTGGGTTACTGGTTGCTCATTACAGTGTTACCCTTCTCATCAAAGTTTACACCGTCCTGAGATAATTTGTTTTTCATTGTCAAGGCTTTAAGCTTGTTTACTAGCTTTTTTTTTAAGCAATAGAGTTTTTTATTTAAATTAATTTTTTTTGGTAAATAGTATTTTATTTTTTTCTAATTACATGTAAAGACAGTTTCTAACATTCATTTTTTATAAGATTTTGATCTTCAATTTTTTTCTCTACCTCTTTCCCTTTCCCTTTTCCCCAAAATGGCAAGCAATCTGATACAGGTTATACATGTGCAATCATGTAAACATATTTCCACATTAGTCAGCAATAGGGGGTTTAATAATTAGTTTCCAAATAACTTCAACAGTTATCTCTTCAGGGATCTTGAAATCTTCCATAGTTTCAGACAGCTCATATGGTATACCAGCCACATACATTTTCAAAAACAAACAAAAAAAGCTGGGAAAATGTCAACACATAATGTACAGTGATCTCGAATGGAAATCGTATTTGAAAATGGCTATCAAATTATAAACCTCATCTTGAAGATGGAAACAAAGGAAAGAAGAAAAAAAGAATCTTGAATGTGTCCCACAGTCATGGAGGTAGTAATAAATTAACATTTTATTAACTATGTGGTGGTGAGGTTTCTGGTATAAGCAATTTATACCTTAGAAATATTAGCGTTGACTAGACTGCCTTACAAAATAAACAAAAACAACCCTATATTGCAAATAGCTTTGACTTAAAATATTCATAAATATTGTTTGCAACCCTTAGCAACCTTTTAATCAGTATAACATAGACTCCCCCCCCCCACCATTTTGGCTCTGTAACCCCTTACTACTTTTTAAACTATCAGTGTGGGGACATTTTGAGTAACTCATTGTGGGAAGCATAGCACTCTATTTGACTATGTAAGAATCATAAATCAAATTTCAGAGCATTTAATTAAGGCAGAATCAGAAGATTGGTGTTCACAAATAACTATTCAGGCAACTGCCTATACAAGAGGATATGACCTCTGTGACTTCCCATGGAGGTAGATTGGGGGGAAATAATTCCCAGTGGGAAGTTCATTCTCAGAGGACCATGACATCAGAAAGATTATGTCATGGTTTTCAAATGAATTGAATTTCAGTGAGGGAGAGCTATGCAAAAAGTCAATAGCTTTACTCTCTCCTCCAGACCATCTGCATCCAGTGGCAAGACATCGATCCGGATGGCTGGAGATGGATCCAGATGTAGCGGGAAACCTTGGTGTTTATAAGTTAAGGTCTTTCTCAGGTCTTAGTTTGATTGAGTCAAATGCTCATTCAGTGATTAAGGCTGGGTAAGAAATGAAGCAATGAATAGCATCTTTTACCTAGTCAAAAAAAATGATCTTACGCTGTTTATAGAAGTAGGAAATGTTTTAATTTTTTGTGCCCCAATCTTTTGTCAGATGATCTCATTGGCCAAAGTAAAGAATGTAGAAGTCTTTGAGAATTTGCCTTGCTGTTTCCAGACCTCTGGATTTGGGGATACCTTTGCAATCACATATAAAAGACTCTTTCTTCAATCCCCTTCCACTCTTCTTAAATAGGTTCATTGGTTAATTGAAAAGGAGCATTGCCACCATCTGACTTGGTTCTCAAGCACCCTTCCTCTTCAAATCCATATCTCCTGAGGCAACCCCTTTTTAGGCACAAATCTTAAAGGATGCAGTTATCCAGGGATTCCATACAGTAAAATGCAATTCTCTTGCCCCAGCCATTATTGACACATTTTCTATTAAAGAAGAGAATGTTTATTTGACATTTCTGTCAAAGCCATCCCCCTCACCATGAGTGGGACAAAGAAAAGCTCTATTAATAGGAGCAACATTTAAAAATGTAATCTTCATAGCCCTTGAGGACCCTGAAAGGACATAGAAGTTTAACTTAACTATATATCTGGATGTAAGAAAGATTTATATTTGAATAGAATAAGAAAATCCTTGAAAGATCTACAGTTTTGTGATCATACATCTAAGTCATTATCAATGGAACCTCCAGGTTATATAATTAGCTTTTTTTTTTCCTTAGAATTTTTTTTTGGCAGTGGTGCTCTCATCCATTTTATCAAACAGAGCCTATGACATAAAAACAATTCTCATAAAAACAAAAGGGTTTGATTCATGAGAACAAAAGCATTCTCATCCCTCCAGAAGTTTCCAGTCTTCTTGATGAAAAGCAGGGCAATATCTCCAGCTTGACTGAGGGGTCCATTACATTGTCGATAACTTCTAAGAATTTGCCAATCTGGTAAAGGGAAAGGAACGATTCATCCCATGTCATTCTTCTTAGTCCTTCTGTTTCTTGGACTGGGCACAACCTTAGTCTGGGTTTTGATGATTCTGTATCCCAGATTCCCTTACTCTGGGTCTCTGGTACTTTCTTGTGGACTCAGGGATCTGGGGGAATATCTGAACACACTTACCCTTGGGTTTCAGGAACGGGATCCACAACCTCATCATCTCTACTATATTTTAAGCAGATCATTTAGACCAAATGTGTTTTTTTTTTCCCTTCCTTGAATTATCACAGCAATTATTTCAATTCTTCACTTGATGTTGCAGGCATAGACAAAGTCTAAGGGATCTTTGTATACTAATGTAAAAGAGCTGTCAAAAATACTGTCTTACTGGAACATAAATCTTTAACTATCAAATAAGTGAACCAGGTGTATCACCCTCCAGCTGTGACTAAAGCTAGCAGATGTGGAAGAGTAAGGAGCTTTTGATTTCCTTTTCATATTCTTAAATGACAAAAGCCAGAGATACTGCAATCCCTAAAGGGCAGGAAGAAAAAAACCACAGAAGAGCACTGTTTTTAAAAGTTCTGTCCTTCTAAGATTCCTTTAATTGACTATTTGTTTGTTTTGTAGAATAGGAATAGAGATTTTGCATAAAGAGATGAAATTAAGTATAGAAAAATATTTAAATGTAGTATTATAGGATTTAAATACACAAAAGGCAGGCAATTCATAGTTATGGTTTTCTTAAAAATTATGGGACAAGTCTATCACACACATTTATTCCTATTTTAATAAAACATATGCCTATTTTCAAAGCCTCTGGGCCCCATTGCATATTTTTAAAATACCAGCACAATCAACATGCTGAAAAACAGCACTAACTAGGCATTTCCCCCAAAGAAAACTACTCCACATAAAGGCCTAGAAATATATATTAAATCAAGAATTTAATATAACAAATGTAAAAAAGGATGAGTTATCATGTCTTTGGGAGTTATAACTTTGAATTTTAGGCTTCTGTCCATTTAATATTTCAAATGTTGCATTGCATTAATGTCAAATTTTGGCACTGACTATTGAGGCTTTGATGATATGCTGGCTCACCTTCATTTTCCTGAACCCAAACCTGAATTGCATACCAGTTTTAATACATGTTGGTTTCACTGCATAAAAATGAAGCATTACTGAACATTTTCCAGTTGTGTGCTTAAAAAAATCAACACAGGCCAATATTTTCCTAATTCTCTGCATTTAGGGAACATAAATAGCAACTTTTAATTCTGTACTAGACATTGAATTGCATGGTAAATTAAATCAACCCTGGTTATGTTTCATTTATTTCTGACTTCAACGTTCCCTATATAGTAGTAAGCTGAAGGGTCGAAATATGAGTAACTCCAAACAGTAGTTAAACTTTTGACATAAGTAAATCGTATCACTTAAAATAATTCTTATTATTTTATGGGAAACATCTTGAAGTTTTTTAAAGAAAAAATTATACTTATTTTTAAAAGGAGAGAGAAGGGAGGGGTAAGATAGCAGGGAAGGAGAGAGAGGGAATATAAATATCATATCAGATCTAGATAATTAAATAAATGTATACAGATCTCAGCAGAGCCAAAAGCAGTTAGGATAATATTAATCAATTCTTATTGGCTCTTAATTGAGATGATGAGAAAACGTTCTTGGCCTGCTCCATCATGTTGGCATTTTTATTGAACTTTCTTGGGTCTCACTGAAAACAATATTTTTTTTCTTTCTAAACTATTACCAAAACATTTTCAAAAACAGTAACCAAGTAGTATAATTTGGGGTTTTTGTAAGCAACAGCAAGACAAGACATGTTGAAATAGAAGCGTGCTTTTAATCTTTTCAAAAGTGTTTCCTGAATCTCTAATAATTATAAGAATCCTGCTGTATAAAAAACAGGCTTCACAAGGAGCTTCTTCTTCCCTCTTTCATGGGGAGAAAATGTTTTATTTATTCATTTTATTTCATTTGATGTCTTTTGTCATCACATGGAGGCCATCTCCCACTCCCACCTTTACCCCCATCCCCATTCATATAGGTGAATCTCAGTGATATTAAAGTCCCATTGAGCTCCCAAATTCTGACTCTGTGACAAAGGGAAACGATAGAAAAAGCTCTTTTACAGAAATCTTGTCAACTATGTCCTCAGAGTCCCCCACTTGTAGACAGAGTAATTGGTAAAGGGAGACTGATGAGACAGAAGTATATTTCATTATCTCTTTTCCAGGACATTCATTGGTTTTTCCATTACTTGGACTTCGACTTTGTAAGAAACTATAAATAAATGTTTTGAAATGATTTCATCATTAAAACTGCTGATTTAACTTACTAGGAATGGTTCCATTTCTTGATAAATGAAATCTACGTATGTGCGGTGGTTGGCCAGATCTGGTGAGGGGTTAGTGAGGAGCCATGAGGTACAAGATCATTGTGGAAGGGGGAAGAGGGCGTTATTTTATTTCCATTCATGGTCAGAGTGATTTCTTTATCCTTGTGCAGAAGATAATCTCTTATATGCCATTGAAGTCTTCTAGATGTATTTGAGTAGGCACTCCTTCCACTGCATTATTTACCTGTCTAGCATTGGGAAGGTGGGCAGAAAAACTCCTATTGCATCTTGTTGATGTCCTCCTACATATGGGAAATGAAAAGTTCAATTCAGTAGATAGAATTTTGTCTTCATAATGCTAACAGGCTAACATAATTTCAACAGTTTTAAGGGTTACAAACTGCTCTTCTCATGACAACTTGTCTTTTAGGGAATTATCTTTATTTCAAAGAGAAGAATTTTGAGGTTATGATTGTGATTTGCTCAGAGTCACATAGGTGAGGTTTCAGATCAAGAACTAGATCTGTGCCTTATGATTCTAAGCCACTATTGCCTGGAATACAAGTATCTGTGGCAATAATCAGCAAAAATAATGTATCTTTTCATACAAATGTGCCACAGAATTAAGGAATCAGAGAATTTTGGAATTCAATGGAACCACACACATTACCTAGATGCATCCCTTTATTTTGATGGGAGTGATTGGCCAGACTCATTTCATTAGTTAGTAAGAGAGCTGGGACTAGATTTTTAGTCATCTAGCTGCCAGTCCAGTGCTTTACCAGAATTCATACACCCAAATGAATATTGTTCTTTTCAAAGTACTTATTTTGGAGAAGATATTTATTTAATACTGCCTTTGCTCAAAATCTTTTTGAAAACCTCCTTCTAAGTGGCTTCCCATTTTATTCTTGTGTAAAAGCCACACAAGAGGTCAAAGAAAAAGGAAAAAGGCCTACTTGTACAAAAATATTTATAGCAGCTCTTTTTTTGTCATGGCATTTTGGAATTTGAGGGGCTACCCATCAGTTGGGGAATGGCTGAATGATTTTCTGTATCTTATTGTGTCAGGATATTTTGCATTGTAAGAAATGACAAGCAGGATGCTTTCAGAAAAAGCTGAGAAGACTTATAGGAATTGATGCAAAATGAAATGAACAGAACCAGGAGAAAATCATATGCAGTAACAGCAATATTGTAACGATGATCTACTGTGAATATCTTAGCAATACAATGATCTAAGACAATTCTGAAGGACTTGTGATTAAAAAAAATGCTATCCACTTGAGGAAGAACTGATGGAGCCTGGATTCATATTGAAGCATACTTTAAAAGCTTTCTTTATTATTCTTTTTTTTTTGTTCGTAGTTTCTTTTGCAACATGGCTAACATGTAAATATTTTACATGACTACATAGATTATATCAAATTGCTTGCCTTCTCAAGGGAAAAGAGAGACAAAAGAGAAGAAGCAAAGAATGTGGATTGAAAATTTAAATTAAATTAAAATTTTTGTTTACATGTAATTGAGAAAAAATAAGAACTCAATGACAATCTCTCAAGAAAAATGAATGCAACTATTTTTCATCTTTTAGTTTAAGGTACATATGGGATCACCCAACTCAATTAGCAGAAGTGAGTCCAAGTAACCTAAACTCATTCCAAAATTCAAATGCCTTCTCCTTCTATACACACTCTTACTTTCCGAATTCGAAATTTGATCCCATTTGTGGGCTGCTCCAAAGAACTTGTTACAGGTCTCAAAAACAATTTCACTCATTTGGATATGTAATTTTCATGTGTCATTTATAGAATCAATTGCATTATTTTTAGTTATACTTCATAAAGTTTTTAATTACAATAAGAATAATTATATATAACCAGTTAGCACAGTTTTATAGAGAATTGGACTTGGAGTCTGGAAGTCCCAAATTCAAATCTTGCCTCAGTCACTCATTAGCTGAGCGATTTTGGGCAAATCAATCAACTTCTCAGTTTCCTCTTTTGTAAAAAGGGGGAAAATAGTGACTACTTGCACAGGCTTCTGTTCTGAGGATCAATTGAGAGCTTAGCACTATGTTTGACATAATATTAGGTGTTTAATAAGTGTTGAGATAAAAAAATGTGAAACTTTACAAACTTTAAAGGTGCATGTAATGAATCAGTCCTTAATTCTGCTTCAATTTATATCTTGCATAGAGTGTTGAGAAGGAGCCCATCACCATAGACCAAGTGGGGTATCTGTCACTGTTTCTCTTTGCTGTCCCTTGCTGGCTCTGACTGTTTGCTGCCCACAGACACCAGGGTCCAGCGTTGCCCAAATGTGTAAGCAGAGGCAATGAGATTTTCTAAGAACCAAAAAAGGCTCCTAAACATCTATCTGCCTATAGCCTTAAACAGTCTGATCTTCATGAACAGAAGGGCTAAGAGATGGGGAGCAGAGAGCTGGGTGGGCAAAGTCACTGACATCTGGTTCTTTGTTTTCCACTCCTCTGAGCTGAGTCTGGCCAAAATCCAAGAACTGGCAGCAAGACCAAAGGGCTGCCTCCACTTATCTCTCTGCTCTGCACTCTTGAGGACTTCTGGCTGGTTGCCACTTAGAGATCATGAACAGAGTATGAAGGAGGGTCTTTTCACATGGAGGAGGGAGAGTAATTGCAACAACCTCTCTTCAGCACTTTTAGCTATTAGAGCTAATTTTCCCAATGTGCTGGCTGAGTCCCTTGCATTGTCTACCAAGGGGTAGCCAACCAGAAACCCACAGAGTCTCTGCAATCTGTAAAAAAAGTGGAAATATCAATATTACAGCCTTCATAGAGAGATTCTTTGGACCCTCCACAGAAACCCAATTTCCTATTTTGCTGCAACCTTTCTCTTTCCTCAGTGCAGCCACTATATTTTTCATTTGCAAGATTCACCCTAGGTTGGCTGCTCCAAGCTGCACTGCAGATGGACAAATTCTGGGGGGAAAGTGACAGAGGAGTGAAGTGGGTGCTCAGATACCTAGAGCTCTGACTGTTGCACAGTGTTTCAAAGGAACTGAAAGCAGTGTCTGGGAGGGCTTTATGCAATTTGGTGCATGTTTCTAAAACTTGCCAGTGGATAAAGAAAGAAGGACTTTGTTTATAAGCCAGATAAACCTAAAACTGGCCTGAAAAAGACAGTGACATGTTATTGCTCATCTAAGTATTTTAGATATTTGGGGAAAATGGAATTGACACAGGGGTGCAAGCTTCCACATGCAGTAAATTCCATTCTTTGTTAATCATGTTTTCCAGCTTTCTCCTCTCATTTTATCCCAACCCGTAAAAAGGAAGATTCTTAATGCATTTTTTTATGCCAAGTGCCAGCAGTATAAGGAATACTGGTTACATTTTCGGGGAGAGCTAGATGTCTTTTAATTTAAACCCCACGACCTTCAAAACTTGGGGGAAATGTTTCTATTGGGAACATCACAGGATTTAGACCAGGAGTTCTTGACCATTTTGTTGACATGGATCCATATGGTAGTAAAATGAAGCCCATGGACCCATAGTTTAGAATATTTTTAAATGTCTAAAATAAAATACGTCGATTACAAAAGAAACAACATACTGATATAAAGATGCAATTTTTCCCCGTCAAAGTTCATGGACATCCCATTATTTACTCATGAAATCTTTGAAGGTCTATGAATTCCAGGTCAAGAAACACCAAATTAAGAGATTTTTAAGCATCTGGATCAACCATGTAATCTTTTTTTTTAAATTTTATTTTATTTGCATAACATATGTGTGGGTAATTTTTCAACAATAACCCTTACATAGCTTTCCGTTACAAATTTTTCCCCCCAACTTCCCCACCCCTTCCCTAGATGGCAGGATATCCACTACATGTTAATTATGTTAAAATATTGGCAAATCGAATATATGTATACATATTTCCAAACTTATCATTGTTGTGCAAGAAAAATCTTATCTACATGAACGATATATATCAGATAAAGGAAACACAATGTAAGCAAACATCAATCAAGGAGTAAACCATGTAATCGTAAAGACAAGGTAAACGAGGGTCAGAAAACTCAAGTTACAATAAGAAGGGAACACAGGATTTTAACCCAGATTTTGGAATCCCAAACCTAAAGTTCTCCATGATACTACTCTGCTTGTCAATAATACTTGGGGATTTGTTACCTACAGTGTACTTTTAAAATTTTATTTTCTCAAATGAACATAAACCTATTTTCTCTCACCTCTTCATCCTTGATTTGAAAAGAAGAAAGCCAAAAACAAAAGCCTTATGGCAAACTTGCAGTGTCATGCATAAATTCCTGTACTGGCCATGACCAAAAAATTATACGCCTCAGTTTTCATCCTGAATCTCTTGGCATTCTGTCAGTAGGTGGGGAGCATTTGTGAGTTTGTGGCTGGTCATTCCATTGATTAGATTGCTTAATTTTTCAAAGCTGCTTATCTTTACAATGTTCTCTTGTTTCTGTTTAATTAACTCTACATTGGTTCATACAAATCTTCCCAGATTTCTCTGAAACCATTCCTTTCATCATTTCTTACAGAAAAATAGCATTTATTGCATTTACATACACTATAATCTATTCATTATATTCATCTATTAGCCATTGATGGACATCCCCTTAGTTTCTAGTTCTTTTCTATTATAAAAGAGGTGATACAGTTTTGGGGGGGGGAGAGGTACAAATGAATGCCTTTCTTTTTTCTTTGAGCTTTTCAGTATAAGCCTGATAATGAGTCAAAGAGTAAGCATTTGAACATAGTTCCAAGTTGCTTTTCCCAATGGCCAGACCAATTTACAGGTCCACTAATAGTTCATTAATGTTCCTACTTTCTCCAAACTCCTCAAACATTTGCCCTTTTGGGGGTCAATCTAGTGGGTATTGGGCAGGAGATTAAAATTCCTGTAACTTATATTTTTCTAATTGTTAATGACAAAACATTATTTTCCCAGAAAACAAAACCAAACCGAAAGCCTTATATATTCTTGTTTTAAAAAGTTTTCTGAAATCACCTTATGTTTTATACAGTGGCCATTGCCCTGTACTAGTGGAAGTTGTAACTGTGGAATGGATTTGCTTTCAAAAAGAACCAAAAGTAAAATGGGAACTTTCACCCAACTCTACACCTTCAATGAGTAAAATGCTAAGGGCAGACTCCAGACAAGAGCTTTCTCTTTCTATTAGGTCAGGGATTCTTGACCAGAGGGTCTGTGAATTTATTTTTAAAGATATATTTTGATAACAGAAGAATGGAAGACTTTAGTCTTCTCTTTATTTTAATATAACTAAATTCCTTTGCAATATTTTATATTTTGTATACATTTACACACATTATTTTGAGAAGGGGTTCATAAGCTTCACCATGATTACAAAAGGGGTTCATGACACACAAAAAGTTAAGAAGCTCTATTGAAGGTGGTCCCTGAGAGAGTGATCTTCTCTTGGTCTATAGCTCTACCTTCTTCAATTTCCTCCTAATACTTATATTTGAATAATCATACTTGTCTATGATTCAACAATGACTTGATTTAACTTATAAATGAATTGGTCTCTATCTGTGTGGATTTTTCTAGATATATATTTTAGGAACTTATAGACATTATTTATCACATTCACAAGCTCCTTTTTTTACTTCTAGCTCAGAAGATCCCAGATTTCATACTATTTTGACAGAGGTCTAATCTTCAACTTGTTGTTGGTTCCTTGTATCCCAACGAGTCATTGACATCTTCCATAATTTTTCCAGTAATCAACTGATATAAAAACATGCATTATAAAGCAATTATGATCAATCATAACCATTTTTATAAGAAAAGAGATTAAACCTGCAATTTCATTGACATAAGCAACCTCTCCACCACTGAATGTCCATGCCTTCTGCATGGTTTATAATTTTAAAGAGTCGCCTAGAGCTCTGAAAGCTTAAGGACTCTCCCAGGTTCATGTAGTCATCATATAGTCATTCAGAGGTGTAACATGAATTTATGCTTTTCTGGTATAAAGATAGGGTGAACTGAATCAATACATCATGTCTACTCCATTGAAGTAAATAACAAGACGCTATAGGTGGTATGGAGAACAGAGTGCCAGGTCTGAATTTAGGAAGGCCCAAGTGGAAATCCTGCATCACACATTGGCTAGCTGTGTGACTTTGGAAAAGTCACTTCACCCTATTTGCTGTAGTTTTCTCATGTGTAAAATGAATTGGAGAAGGAAATGACAAATCACTCCAGTATCTCTGCCAAGATATCCCCAAATAAGATCACAAAGAGTCAGACATGATTAAAAACAACTGAACAATAGCAACAACATGCCCGATAGCTTCATCAAGCAAGAACATATATATTGAATCAGTTGATCAATCGATCAATCAAAAAGCATTGAAGCAAGTTTAGTTTGAACACCCTTGTTAATCAAGTTGAGAAGGAGTAGAGTTCTTCCTGACACTGGATAAAATGAAATAATGCTATACTGGAAATATATGGGAAATGGATAATGAGACTCAACCATGGGCTGTGGAGCTTATATGAGCTAGCAAACCAATAAAACATTCAGAATTTGAGTGCCTGACCATCTCAGTGTGGAAACCATTCCAACTGACCCCCTGTGAGGAAATTATCTTGGAGTGGGGAAGAAGAGTCTCTTCCCCACCACTCTTTATCAAAAGGGGAAAAGGAACTTCTAAAGATTGGAGGATTTGGACTTCTCATCTGTGTTAAGGAAGTGTCTGATATTTGTGTCTGCAATGAGATCTGAAAGCAAACTAGACACATCAAGGGCAGGAAGTTTCAGGACTGTACACCTAAGAGGTCACATCATTCATAAAGGTAACCTTATAGGATCTTTAAGAAGGAAGAAAAAGACTTCTAAGAGTTAAAAGGGGTGAGTTCACCCCTTTACTACATGACCTCACAGAAGCTTTTGCCACTTTTGCCTGGACTTTGGGTAGACTTGTGGAAGAATGTGCCCCAGACTTTGGAGTGGAAGTTGTTTTGTACAAATATTCTCACTAAAAGCCCTAACTAAAAGAATATTAAGTCTGGCTGGATAAATAGTATCATTTTATAGTCATTGTAAGGGTTACACTAACCCTGCATGAGCTACAGGACTAGAATGATTAATCCCCAAGTCCTCTGGGTTTCCCCTAGACCCCTGAGGGGAATAGTAGTTAGTAGTTCTCTGTGGAATCAACCTGCCAGTGTGTGGCAGAGTGGGGAAAGTAGTCCCAATCCTGTGCTCCACAGGCTTGGAGGCCAGCTTTCCATCCATTTTGCCATCCTGATTTAGGCATTTAATTAATATTTAATCATATGCTATCCTGCATATGGACTTGAGAGCCTGAGATTTCCTAATTCTATTGGCACCATGGATATTGATTCCCATTCTCTTGATGCTCAGACCTTAACATCGTCACTGGCAAATGGTAGGCACTTAATAACTGTTGATTGATTGATTGATTGGAAAAGTTGGCTGAAAATGCTAAGGCTTATGGAGTAACTCCATGAAATCCAAGCTCTGACTACTAAGCTATTGTCACAGAATAAGTTCACAAGTAGGCAGTCTCTTCAGGTTTACAAAAGGTTTTCTTATAACAATTTTGTGGAGTAGGTAGCAGTAGTACGTATATCATTATACCCAATTTGAAGATGAGAAACTTGTAGACACATCCAGGACGATAGCTAAATTCTGGTTAATGTGAAAAATGAATGCCTTGAAGCAGCTGTATGTATTCAAATTCACCCTATTTAAAATTATAATTATGTAAAGTATAGTAATTGAGTCCAGCTCGATGGAAATATACAGTACAGATTCTAATAATGTTACTATTTCTTGATTAGTTAAAATAGAATCTAGCTATATAGCCACATGGATGCAGTAAAACTAGGCAGGGGTGTGCCTAAAATTTGCCAACATACAAGAAAGCTGCTTTTACCAAAGGAATTGTGGGAACTCAGAGCATCACTTCCATTTTTGGATCATTGTTTCAAATTGCTCTTCCTTCCTTTTGCCTTATCCCTTGGATTTTTTAGCTACGATTTGATTTACTCCATCTTTCTGTTTACTCTCTTGGGTCATGCCTTTGGACCCAGCTTTTTTTTTCAGCTGGAGGATTCATTCCATCACATTATATTAGTTGCCCACTAAATATTTGTCCCAATGAATTCCCCTTCCCACTTTTAGTGGACAGTGATGGCCATATTATCTCCTTCCTCATCCCAGCTAACTAGGATATTTTGTCCATTTTTTTCAAAGGTAAAAATATACATTGGCTTGTTTTGGCCAGGGTGAACTACTATGTAAGGCAGAAAGGGAGACTTTTGGGGCGGGGGGGATGACAGGTTCTCAAGTGCGACATGAAATACCTTTGTGTTACTCAGGAATAGACTAATGGAGATAGAAAAACCTATGGGAACCCATAGCTTCCCTCCTCTATTGTTATACTTGGGCTTCTGGTTCAGTAACAATAATAATCTAGGGAAATGTTGACTCCAGAATCTTAATTTCCCTTTTTTGCTTTATTACTTCTCCTTAGCACTTTGGGCTGGATTAGGAAGCTGTCACAGGCAGCAGTACTGAGCATGTGAGCTTCTAAGGAGAACCTTAGCTTGGCTGTCACTCCCACTCTTCTCATTTAGGCAGGAAGAGGTTGAAGAGAGGGAAATTGCTGCATTTTCGACTCTTATTTCAGACTCAATTTTTTTCTTCCAATTCTTACCATTCACCTCTCACCCCTAAATATGTTTACCTATATTCATCTTATTTAGCAGTAGATATCTAAAAGCCAAAAAATAAGTTGATTTTTAAATTAAATTTTAAAGAGAGAAAGAGATACATCCAGAAAAAGGGAAAGAGTAGAACCAGGAGGAAGGAAGACCTTGCTTACACAGTTTGTTAGAAATAGAACAAGAAGAGCTAAATGCTTATGACTGGAAGACAAAGAGATGCTTCTGACACTGTAGAGGGAGCAGGTAACACAATGGTTTCCTCAGAATAAGAGGGAGAGGAAGTATATTTCTGAGAAGCAGTGATTCAGGTCTGGTTAGCATCACAGAGCCCTATCAACCTCACTTGCCACCCCTGTGCCAGCCACAGAACCCCTGATAGTGGCAAGCAGCTCTTTGAATGTCAGAATAATATAATAATATCTTTGGATGAATCAGAGCACCCAGCAAGCCAGGATCTCCCCATATTTTCTCAGGATATAACATGTAAATTGTATTCCACTTCTTTCTCTTTTTTTCAGGCATCTTTCAGAACCTTTCTTGACTTAAGCCTTCATGATCTCAAGGGCCAATGGGATCCTGATAAAACATCTGTATTCTAACCCAGGGTCAGGTTCCAATACAGGATTACAATTGTCCAAAATAAAACCTGGAACATTTTTTGAGGATGGCTTTCCTTATAGGAAATTTAGAAGAAGCTGCTCTCTATTGGGTCCTAACCCTGTTAGAAGAAGGCTACCCACTTTGGGGAAATTATTGATATTTTTAAGGATGAGCTTTTACCTATGTATAGATATCTCTAGTGAAAAATAAGTACAGCAATCCTCTGTGCTGGGAATAAGACAAGGGCCCAGGTGGGAAATTTAACAGCTATTTTGGGTTAGGAGGGATCAATATTGGTTGAAACCCTGTATTTAGGAGGCTGTTAATAAGGAATGAAAGTATTGATATACTTGGTACCTGTAGACTTGGTCAGGTTAACAAATTTACCAGTTTAACTCTGTGACCATCTGATATCTTCTTTAAGGTTCTTACAATGCTTAAAGTATGCAGTATTATTTCAGGCTCACAATAGCCCTCTGAGATATTATTACCTTCATTGTACACATGAAGATCAGAGAGATTAAGGGACTTGCCCACAGTGGCACAATTTATTAACTGATAGAGGTGATATTCAAACTTAGGTTTTCCTGAGTTCTTTTCAATAGGATATCCATTCTATACCACATTACCCTTTAGAAGGAGAGTGTAGATTTTGGTTAATGAAGATAAAAAAGAAAGCCATTTGAAGTTGAACATGTCTTGAACCTATGAAACTTGGAACAAATATGAGAATATAATATTTTAGGCTATTTGAGAACCAGATCTTTACTTCTATTGCAATGAATTTGACCGCTGGGCTCATTCATATTGACAAGTTGGGGATTGTGAACCAGAATGAGGTGAGAATTTCGGTCTGGAAGAGTGAGTTTTGTTAAGAATTATGATATTTCAGGGAAGGAAGAGTAAGACGCTTGCCATAGTTACCTTTTGGATAAAGACATATTAAGATCATCACCGAAAGAAAAAAATAGGACCCAAATTGTGACTTAGTCCAGACTCAGACTTTAGATGATATTTTCTGAAGTCAATTGAGGACTTGGAGAGAACCTCTTTGGAAAAAGCTTCTCTTAGAGAACATCATTATAAAACAGTGTAAAGTTGCCTTCTGGGAAGGATGCTAAAGAAGTCTGAGCCCAGTCTCCTTTCATGAAAGCTATGGAAGACATAGTTTTTGAAGTCATTGACATGGCTAGAATCAAGGTGATATTTAGATTTTCATATCAGGGGCAGTGAAATCCTAGCATTAGATGGATGCTGGGTCCTTGCAATTTTCCAGAAAAATAACCCTGCGACCATATCTTGTACATACCCAAGGTTTCTATGTCAACTACAGATGCCATTTATTAAGGGAAAAATTAATGGGATTTTCAGTAATTACCAATTACCAAGACTTGAAGAAATTCCTTAGAATAAAAGGCAGATCAGATCAGATCACTGCAGCATGAATACGACTGTCCTATATATTTTGCACCCAGTACCTCCTTCGTATTCTACAGTTATTTCTACACAATTCAACCTCCACTTTTTCCTATCTCCCCTCTTTTTTATCTTTTTAAATAAAAAGATATAAAAAATATGAGAGTACATCTAAGCAAACATCTGAGGAGCCATTTGACAATGATGACTGCCAGAAAGGACATTTTTTCTTTTTTTTTTCCGTTTTAAAAATAATAGTTTTTTATTTTCAAAATATATGCAAAGATAGTTTTCAATATGCACGATTGCAAAAACTTGCATTTCAATTTTTTCTCCTTCCTTTCCTCTCTAGACAGTAATCCAATATATGTTAAACATATGCAATTCTTCTATATATATTTCCATATTATCATGCTGTATGAGAAAAATCAGATCAACAAGAAACAAAAAATGAGAAAGAAAAAAAAAGCAAACAATCAAACAACAAAAAAAAAATGAAAATACTGATCCACACTCAGTCTCCACAGTTTCTCTTTGGGTGCAGATGGCTCTCTCCATCATAAATCTACTGGAATTAGCCTGAATCACTCATTGTGGAAAAGAGCCACTTCCATTGATCATCACATAATCTTGTTGCTATGTACAATGTTCTCTTGGTTTCATTCACTTCACTTAGCATCAGTTCATGTGAGTCCTTCTAGGCCTTTCTGAAATTATCCTAGCGATCATTTCTTATAGGACAATAATATTCCATAACATTCATATACCACAACTTATTCAGCCACTCTCCAATTGATGGGCATCCACTCGGTTTCCAGTTCTTTGCCACTACAAAAAGGGCTGCCACAAACATTTTTGCACATGTGGGTCCTTTTTCCTTTTTGTATGATCTTTTTTGGATATAAGCCCAGTAGAAACACTGCTGTATCACAAGATATGCATAGTTCCATAGTCTTTTGGGCATTGTTTTAAATTGCTCTACAGAATGGTTGGATCTGTGCACAATTCCACCAACAATGTATTAGTGTCCCAATTTCCCCACATCCCCTCCAACATTTATCATTATCTTTGTCTATCATTTTAGCCAATCTGAAAGGTGTGTAGTGGTACTTCAGAGTTGTTTTAATTTGCATTTATCTGATCAATAGTGAGTTAGAGAAGTTTTTTGTAAGACTAGAAATGTTTTGAATTTCTTCATCTGAAAATTGTCTGTTCATATCCTCTGACCATTTATCAACTGGAGAATTGCTTGTATTCTTATAAATTTGAGTCAATTCTCTCTATGTTTTGGAAATGAGGCCTTTATCAGAATCCTGGGATGCAAAATCCCCCCCTCCCAGTTTTCTGCTTCTCTTTTAATCTTGGCTGCATTGCTTTTGTTTGTGCAAAACCTTTGTAATTTAATATAATCAACATTATCCATTTTGCATTCTATAAGGACATTTATCTTAGTCCTACAAAAGAGAAAAAAAAGGAGAAGCAGCAGAGCAGCAGATTAGGAACTGGCCTTGGAATCAGGAAGATTGGGGTTCAAGTTTTGCCTCTGACGACTACTAGATTTTATAACCCTGGGAAAATAATTTAAACCCTCAGTGCTTTAGGCAACAATTTTAGTAGAGGAAGTTTCCTCACTGGGGAGTTCCTTATGCCAATGAAATCCCAGATCAAGTCCCTGACCAGTCCTCATTCCTCTCCTTCCAAAAGAGAGGCAAATAATGCCTCTGAATCAATGCTCAAGGTATAAATGCAATATTCATTTGCAATTAATACCTGCTCTTTGCTGACTGCTGACATTATTGTCAGAGCCCAGGGAGTGAGCGCATAAGCCAAGTTGGATAGAGGAAGGATAGAACCTTCTCTGTTAGGGCCAGGGGCAAACATCATACAGCCAGTGCACCTGTTATTTTCTAACACCTGATGGACAAGGTCTGGCCAGACTTTCTCGACTAATATTCTGTGGCATATTTAAATATTTTCTCCTGGCTTGAACAAAAATACAGTCACATGGGCTCCAGACTTACTCACCAAGATGCTTCATCATGGCTTACACTGCAAGCCTGACAAGTGTATTTTTCACTAGGACCAAGTAATGTATGGGCCAGTGTTCAATAGGGTGGCTGAATCAGCAGGAGCCCGGCTGCCTAGGGCTCCTGCAGGCTGTCAGAGCTATAAACTGGGCCATGGCATATGAGCCTCTGGAATAAAAAGAGCTTAGCATTAAAAAGGAGCTTGAATTCAGAGAGAGCCCACGGTCCCTGGCACTTTCTGTGTTTGGTCTCTTCAGACCCTGATCTACCTGAGACTTCCTGTTTTGCTTCCCAAACTTTGGATTCCCCTCTCCTCTGGCCACTGAACCTCCAGTCCTTCTGGTAATGGATGACCTTAGAAATACATTTGTTCTCTTTTGTTCTGACCACTCTTGCCCCATGTCCCGGGCAAAGAGCAGATTTTCCTGTACTGGGGGTTTCCCTATTTACTGACAAATACCATTGCTGCCCTCCTTCACCAAATCACCTTATGGAGTGATGTGATGGGCTCCAAATGGATCCAGCTTTTGTAAAAAATTATATGAGACTTGGGTTTTGTCCAGTCTTAAGGGCGCTTTGCACTAAGGGCTTGGGAGTCACAGTGGCACAAGGGGTGTGGTATGGGAGACTGTGGAGAGCATTTAGCAGAAGATGCAGGTTCTTGTGCTTCCTGGGGACTTCAAGAAAAAACCAGCTCAAGTCTGGTGATCACTTTGGATAGAGAAGGAGCACCTTTCTCCCCATATCAATACCTTGTTCGCTCCATGGCTCCAGTTCTAACACATGGGCCAAGGTCAATTGAAGCTCCCTGAAGGCAGGAACTCTTTCATTTTTCTCTTTATTTTTCTTTTTACCTATAGAAGGCATTTAATAAAAGCTTGTTGATTTATTTAGGGCAATCTTCTATTCCATTTATTTTAAGGAACTCAAGACTGATAGATTCTCTCATAGAATTGTTGCATATTAGTCATGTGTTGTCAGGAACATCTTAAGGCACACTGGTGTAAAAGGTGAGTGGGACAATGTTTTTTTGACATGATGCTTTGACATTTGACCCTTCTTTTTTCTGTACATTTATGTCTCTGTGGTGGTTATTGCAATTTAAAGAAAGGATTAAAGGTTAGAACTGGAGAACATGTACCTCCTAATAACTATTTCTCTAGTCAATTTCCTTTGGATAGGAAGGAACTCTTCCTTCATGGATTGGGGTACCAGCTCTTAAGCCTCCCTGGAGAGAGGATGGTTTCACTTGGAAGTAGTTAGATGCTAGTTATTATGTTCCCTTATCCCCAGAAATGTATCTTTTAAAGACATGGATCCTAACTAAATGTGCTGTCCCAAAGGCTCTACATTGATTATATATCATTTACAACCTTTCTTTCTCATCTCATTGGACAATACTCCCCCTCCAACACTCTGTAATCCTGCCTAAATGGCCTGCTCCTTCTTCCCACACATGACATTTCCTGTCACTGAGCTTTCCCTCCATTCTCTGTGACTGGAAGACACCTCTACTTCATTTTTTTTATTAGAGCTTCTTATTTTCCAAAGCATATGTGTGGACAGTTCTTCAACATTAGCCCTTGCAAAACCTTGTGTTCCAATCCCTCCCCCTTCCCCATTGCCCTCCCCTAGATTACAAGTAGTCCAATAAATGTTAAACATGGTAGAAATATATGACAACTCTACTTCCTTTTTTTATTAAAGCTTTTTATTTTCAAAACATATGCATAGGTAATTTTTCAACATTGACCCTTGCAAAGCTTTCTGTTACAAATTTTTCCCTCCTACCTCCCACTCCCTCCCCTAGATGGCAGGAAGTCTAATACATGTTACTTATATTAAAATATTTGACAGATGTATATATGTATATATATATACACACACACACATATATATGTATGTATATATATATATATATATATTTATTTATACAGTTATCTTATAGAAAAAAAATCTGAGAAGGAAAACATAATGTAAGCAAACATCAATAGAGAGTGTGAAAATGCTGTGTTGTGGTCCAGACTCAGATCCCACAGGTCTCTCCCTGGGTGTAGATGGCTTTCTTCATCACTAAACAATTGGAACTGGTTTGAGACATTTCACTGTTGAAGAGAACCACGTCCATCAGAATTGATCATCATATAGTTTTGTTGTTGCCACAATTATCTCCTGGTTCTGCTGATTTCACTCAGCATCAGTTCATGAAAGTCTCTCCAGGCCTCTCTGAAATCATCTTGGACAACTCTACTTTTTAGAAACTTCCTCTTCCTTCAGAATTAAGCTTAGCATCCCCTTTTGCCTGAAACCTTTCAAGATTTTCACTAATTGCTAGTACTCTCTCTTCTAACTCACTTTGTTTAATTTTCTTTCCATTTATTTTGTATCTACTTAAAGCTTAAAACTGCCCTACTACTATTGGAACACACTATGGATGGATTACCCCCATTATAACATAATTGAGAGTACAGATTTTATTCTTTGTATCACTAGTGCCTAGCATCTAGCTGATGGATTGAGGGCTGTATTTTCTCAAAATTTAAAGCAAGAACAATCCACAAAACTGTTTTTGGTACTGGGATGTGCTCGGCAGTGATGAGGAAGTGTGAAAGGCCCTACTTGCAATCTTTCAGGGAGTCATCCTCAGCAGAGTCTCACTGTAATATTGGGAATATGTGCTGGGATCTCCTGGTAACTGAGCATCTGGAAAAAATAAGATAATTGGCAGTGATTGTTTTGAGCACAAAATGTTCCCCAAATAATGTTTCAATCACTTTTGGGGCCATCATAAGGCTCAGTGGGATAATGTGTCTAAAGTGATTTGCAAGCTTTGAAGCATTAACTAAATGTCAGTTATTATCATTTCTGTCATCCTCAGGCAGCTCTAGAGAATGCCATCGGCATTCCCATGACCATTAGGTGGGTGTGTTGGGGCAAAGAGTGGGATCGAAATGGGCTTTGTACTGGGAGAGGCTTCGTTTTATAATTGATTCAACATCACTTTATGAGTAGGCCATCTTTCTTATAAAAAAAAGACTGTTCAAATATAGTTAAAATGACTGTACATGCATAACCTATGTCAGATTGCTTGCTTTCTTGGGGAGGGAGGAGATAAGAAGAAAGGGAGAAAAAGAAATTGGAAGCCAAAATCTTATAAAAATTAATGTTGAAAACTATCTTTACGTGTAATGCAAAAAATAAAGTACTATTGAAGCTAATAGTGAAAAAAAGATTTCAATTCTATGCTTCAGGTTATCACCATTTTGATACAGAACATGGCATTCTTTTGCTGTGTATCTCTCTTTGTGTCTCTGTTTCTTGGTCTCTTTCTATCTCTTTTTCTCTCTCTCTTTCTATCTCGGTCTCTGTCTCTCTGTCTCTCTCTCTCAAAGACAAGATTTAAATTTGGACATAACGGATACTTCCTAACAAATGTTGCCCCCCCAAATTTCCCCCCCACAATTCAACCTACTACAAAGTACCTTCTTCCTTCCCACTCCAAAACAGAATATGGGTTATTGAGAGAAATGAGAAATAATTTGGACAGCATGCTATTAATAACGAGTAATTTTGTTGTCTCTCCTTAATTTTATATCATACTAATCATTACAAGAGTCATTTTTATGCTCTTTTCCTAATTTAAATGAATTTCCTTCATGGGCTCCTGTAAAGCCTGTTTCAAAATAGAGCCTTGGCTTATACTCAAAATCAAGAAGTATTACCTTCAAAAGCTATGTAGGGCAGTGAATTGAGATGAGAATCTTCTTGCTGCCTCCAGCCCTAGAGCTCTAGGACTGCTGAACATTTTGACCTCTGACACAAGCATGTCAAAGAATAGAAAGGGCTCAGAGAGAGTTCAGAATGCAAGTGTCAGTGATCTTGTGGACAGTCTCCATTGTCCAGAGAGTGATCTATTTTTATTTGACACTTTCTACCATCTCACAATACATCCCAATGCACAGGGTCTCTCAGAGGGACACAAGCAATCCAATGGAACAGAAACAGACCCATGTGTAAGGGAAGCTACTCGAGTTATCAGACTCTCAAGAGCTGCTCTTCTCTTTAAAAGCTCACAGCTCAACTGCCCAAGACAGCTTCAAGAAGTAGTCAGAATCCCAACCAAGCTTGTGAGAGGATTTGGGCTCTCCTGCTCTTTAGCTGTGGCCTGAAGCTAAGTTCTGAATAAACAAAAGACTGATGTTTTTGATGGGAATATCTGCCACAGCTGCTACCTTCTTGGTCCACTGTCTACCTGCCATTCCTATTTCAAGTGGAAAACATCATGCATCTATCTCTTCTCACTGCTGAGTTTGTTAAAAAATAGCTTCATGTTTTCCTGCTCTGAAAGCTGACCTTTACCATTACTCATAGCCACTCTCTTTTGCTTAGTAGATATCCTGGTAAGAACAACAAATGTTAGCCTTGATGTTGTAATGATTGAAAAGGGAAACTTTTGAACCATTCAGTGTAGCAGATATAGGACGTGGGAAAAACCCAAGGGGACTTATGAGAACTGAAAGCCCTATTAGACCCAGGAGGTCAAGTCTGACTGGATCATAATCAGTTTCTTATACCTGGGTATTCTCAGTACACATTTAGTCTCCCTTAAGTCTTTCAGTGAGTCCCATGAAGCCAAGCCTGTGAACCGAGTCTGATGGAATGAAACCCTTCTCCCCCTCAAAGTAGATTGGAAGGACTCCAAGAAACATCTGTCTCACTGGGGTGAAAGGGTGTTTAGTCCAGCTCAGACGGTGCCCTGTAAAGCCAGTTAGAGGGAATTAATTATAGCCCTCAGTTCTGCTTCAGTAGTGGAGCAGACCAGGGAGGCAGCCTCCAGTTCCAGCTCAGAAGGCAAATTGCCACCTAGGGAAACCATACTGTTGCTTGGAGAGAGAGAGAGAGAGCAGGGACAGCTACCCAGAGCTGTGAACAAGATACCCCACACAATGGGCCCCTGTGCTCAAAGCCAAGGCTCAGAGCTGCCCAGAAAGCTGCCCAAGAGCAGAGATCAACCTTAAAAGTTACAAAATAGGGGAAAAAAGAATAAAAGGAAGAAAATGAAGGAGTAAGAAATTAAAAAAACAAAAAAAAACAAAAAACTTTTAACCATGGAAAGCTACTATGGTGACAGGGAAGACCAAAACACCAACTCAGACAAAGACAAAATGTGTACATGAGAAATCTCAAAGAGAATTCTTCTCAAGTTCAAAGAAGCTTCTTGGAAATGATCATCAAAGACTGTGAAAGGCAAATAAAGGAAGGAGAAGAAAAATGAGAAAAAATAAGAGGTATGTAAAGGCCCTTAGAGATTGGAGATTGGGGATTTGCAGAGAGATGAGGGCAGGTTAGCAAGTTGGAGATTAGTCAGTGTAAACATTAAATCCAACTGAATGCACTGCTCAGTTTCACAGATCCAATGAAGTCACAAAATTTATGGTTGCAAATAATTTTACCAGTCTCTGACTATATTTCATGACAACTATGTGAGGTAGGTCAAGAGTTTTTGTTATAGATATATTAAAACTTATTTGGTAAGTCTATTATGTGATATCTACAGATAAATGTGAGATGATTTGTTCTAATAAATGGAAAATAATCTTCCACATATGCTTCTCTAGTTCATTTACCAAGGAGGCAATTAGTATAAGTTGGAAACACATAGTGCAGATTTTAAAATAAACTTTATTTGTAACAAAAAAAAGTCTTTCAGTGATTGAATGTCGTGATCCATAATGAATGAGCATCACCTTGTACCTGGAAGATTTGGCCAACCTTTCATATTTCACTCCAACTAGTTTATTCCTCTCAGCATTTACAAGAGTGAGGAGGCTGACCCACGCTTGCATTGTTAGGATTCTGAGAGGGATGTGAATTATATGTATTCCCTAGATATTGTGTGTGTTCCTTTGGTAGGATGACTTGCTGGAAAGGTACTCACATGCAGGGAAGGGAGTTATGTTGTGTTGCTATCTCACTAAAATTCTTTTTTTATTAGATGTTTGCTTTATACCTCCTGGAACATTAGTGGATAGCTCTCTGGAAGGGAGAGCAGCTAAGTGACACAGTGGATAGAGTTCAGGATCTGGAGTCAATAAGACTTGAGTTCAAATTTTGTCTTAGATACTGATTAGTAAGTCACTTAACCCTGTTTGCCTTAGTTTCCTCATTGGTAAAATGAGCGGGAAGAGGAAATGAGAAACCATTCCAGTATCTTTGCCAAGAAAATCCCAGATTGGATCATGAAGAGTTGGATATGACTGACATGACTGAACAATACTAGAAAGGAGCACCTGTGAAAACCTGACAATTCATTTAAATGTAAAGTCTTACATGGGTTCAATAAATGAACTTCATAAGTATAGAGTGGAAAAGTTTCACTATGTGTATTGCCTGTGATTGTAAGGACAAAGTGTTTTCTAGGTAGTGTGGAAAAGTGGATAGAGGAGGAAACTTGGAGTCGGTATAGCTGCATTTCTGTCTGATGCTAGATGGTTCTAATTTAACCTCTTTGAATCTTAGTTTTCCCATTTGCAAAATAGTGGTACTGTTACATGGGCAGCTCGGTAGTTTGGTGGAGAGGGGGCTGGGCTTTGAGTCAAGAAGACTTCCAAGAAGAAAGGAAGTCAATCTAGTCTCCAACATTTAGTAGCTGTGTGATCTTGAGCAAATCTGTTTGCCTTAGTTTCCTCAACTATAAAATAGGAATAACAATAGTACCTCTCTCCTAGGATTGTTTTAGGATCAAATGGGTTAATAATTACAAGTGCTAATGCAGTGCCTGGTATACAGCAAGTGCTATATAAATACTAGCAATAACAACAACAACTGTCATTATCCTTACTACTTGTACTATCTATCTCACAGAGTAACTGTGAGAAAAGTGCTTTTACAAATCTTAATCTATACAAATAAGTTTTATTATTATTGTAAAGTGCCATCAAATATGTGATAGTTATGATCATAAAACTCACATTTATTGAATTGATTATCATCAGATGGCTTACTTCTTTTCAGGGAAAAGCCTTGATTTATTATGGTTTTACTATTTTGAGTTCAAAGCCCATCTTCCTCCTCCCACAAGTAAATGGGCCATCCATAGCAAAGGCCTGATAAAAACAGTAATTGTTTTTCCTGTAGCCAGGAGCATCAGGACTGCCTGGCTGTGCTTAAATACTTGCTGAAGCCTCCTCCTGTCAGCCAGATTCCTGATGTTAAGTCCTGCCCATATATGGGAAAAGAAAGGGGGCTAAATTTGGAATTGGAAATTCACAGTCAGATTCTGTGCTGCCCAGAGAATGGTGGATGCTCAGAATATCCTCTGGGGAAGTGTAACTGGGAAAGGATATATAATGAGCTGGACTGGACCGATGAAACATTGGGCAGGTGGCAAGGAGGACAGTAAACACAGGACAAACTACTTAAGGATGCATCTATTCTTTAATAACTGTCATTTTTATTAGCGTGCTGGAGATCACATCTGCTGCTCCATCACCGTAGTATAGCTTGTAATTCAGTATTTTAATACTGAAAGAGACTCATATATTACCCCAACTTTGGCTCTTCTTTAAGAGATTAATAAGATAAAAATGCTTTCATTGTTTGCTTTTTATCTGTTCTGGAAAACCTGGGCTGCTGGCCATTATAAATGCTGGCTCCTCAGCTGTATGCTAGACACTTTTGCCCTGTGGGCATTTCCAACTCAGCATATCCAGAACAGAACATGTTATCTTTCCCCTGAGGTCTGTCCCTCCTTCGGACTTCTCCCTTTCTCATTTTGGGGGGTACTATCATTCTTTGAGTCACATGGCTCCACAATGTTGGAGTCATAATTGACTCCCTCCTATCCCTGACACTCTCCTTCACCCCCCCCCCCGATATTATAAGTTACCAAGTGACATTTAACCCTCCCCTTTCTAGGTGACCAATTTTATTTTTAAACTGTCTTTGATCCTGAATTAAGCAAGCATCTAAAATGAGCATTTCTCTATTCCAAATGGAACAGGAAAAGAGGATCATATATGCAAATTGCAGCCTCCAGTCTTGATCATTCCATCTCAAAGCTGCATCTCTGCACTCATATAGTCACAACTCCCTTTCAGGTTCTCATCTTGCCTGGACCATGCTAATAGCCTCAGACTGAGACTCCCTGAAACCAGTTCCTTTCCTATTCTAGTCCTTCCTCACATTAATTCTAAAGTCATCTTTCTGAAGATTGATCATTTTGCTCTTGTGCTCAAATTTCTTCAATGGTTCCCTGTTACTTCTATCCTTAGCTGGACATTTAAAACTCATGATACCATTTCATACCTGTCAGATTGGCTGAAATGATAGAAGGGGAAAGTAACAAATACTGGAGAGGATGTGGAAAAATTGGGATGTGGGACATTTAAAAAGTTTTGAGAGACACAGTTCCTGGGGAATTTAATCATTTTATTAATTAAGACTGCAGGAGGGTCATTTGACCATCTCTCAGACCAAAGACAATCATGGTGATGACTAAGTTTATATATCCTTCAAAACAGTAAGTGGGATATCAAATGGAAATCAAAT
>JAJPUD010016474.1:0-22000 GCA_023553655.1 Myrmecobius fasciatus
AATTAAATACACCAGCATTTTTGTAATCATCCGTCTAGGGAACTCCCATTGTGGAAATTCCCTTTGCCAACCCAACTTATCTAGAATTCAGTCCTAGGGAATGGCCCTAGAGGATTGGGCTGACCCAAGCAGAGGCTAAGAGACTTTCCAGAGGGTCACAGATTTAAAAAACAAGGGGTTTTAAAGGTCCCAGATACCAACTTTGTCACTCCAAAGATGATCCCAGGTCGGGCTCTGCAAGGTCAAGGTTACAGGTCACAAGTGGTGAGACTTGAATCTAGGCCTCTGACTCGAGACCCAGACTTCTGACTTGGTCTTCCTGACCAAGATCCAGATTAACTTAATGCCAGTTATTATTATTATTATTATTAATTTAGATTATGATAGAAACGCGCTGGGTGCAGAGCAATTGCTTTAACTATAGATAACATGAACATAGCAAGCCAGAAGTCCCTGGGAGAAAACTGTGTGGGGGTGGGCAGGTGGGGCCCCCAGCCCTCGGAACCCTGACATCATCATACACTTGGGGTAGCCACGGCAACGGGATCGCATCACAGAGGTCTCCCAACAGCCCCCAGCAGCCCCTGGACAACCAGCCCGAGAGCTGTCTTCCTCAGTAGGCTTAGAGCAGGACCCCCTGGTGGAGGTGGGCCGAGGAGGGAAGGGCCCTGGGGGCTGGCTGCCAAGGCCCCCACCCTGAGAAAACCCCCCAGGGCCTACGAGATAGACACAGAGGGTGGCCGGCTAACTGAAGATCCAAGGGCCCCCTCTGCTCCCCCTGCCTCGGGAGAAGGAGCCCAACCCTGCCCGCCAGGTGAGGAGGGTGACAGCTGCTGAAGAGGAAGAAACCCACCTGTTTGGCCTGGGGGAGAGCAGGGGCCTGGAGGGAGCTGGCTTCGGGACAGCTGAGGGACTCCTGGACCTGGGTCCCGGCCTTCTGAGCTTCCAGAGACTCGTCATATTCGGGGGCCTGGTCTGAAGGGTCAGCGGGTGTGCCTCCAGCATCACCAAGCCCCATTCCACCATTATAACCATGGGAAAGCAGTGTAAGAAAGGGACGCCATCACCTCCTGGGCTCAGGCGCTCCTGAGCAGGACGGAAGGAGAGACCCCTGGGGTGCCCCTTGTCCACAACGGCCCGGCTGCCGCCGCCTGGGTACCATGAAATAGTCTCCAGCTCCTGCAGCCAGCCCGCGGGAGGGGCCGGGACCATCCTCGGCCTGGAAGAGAGGGAAGTGGACCTGGGCAGGGAGCCAGCTGACATCTCCTCGGGGCCCATGGACCTGGCTCAGCTGAGACCGGCAGGGTGAGTGCCCCGCCGACCGCCCCCAGGGAAGCCTTCTCCACTGGACCTGAGATTAGAACTGCAGGGGCTTTAGGGCAGGCTACCCCCCTCATTTTACAGATCAGGAAACCGAGGCCCAAGGATGGAAAATGGTTTGTCCAAGGGAATAAATGGAAGAGGCGAAATTTGAACGCAGGGCCTGGCTCGGGAGATAGGACTCTCTGCCCCGCCTTGCCTCCCTTCTTAAACTCCTCTGTCACTTTACTGATTTAAGAAGCTGCTCCTTTATCGAAGGGTCCAGGATCTCCCACCGATTCCAGATCTCCTACATTGTGGCAAAGTTTCATCGGAAAAATCATTCTTTTCTTCCATTTGTTTCCTTCCTTCTCTCTTCCATCTTCTCCACACAGCTCGCCTCCCGTCTTTACTAAGACCCCCCCCAAACACTTTTAAGTTGAGAGGCAGGAGGGTCTGTCCCTAATGAACAAGAGTTTTTTTTTTTTTGTTGTTTGGTTGGGTTTTGTTTGTTTGTTTGTTTGTTTTTATCGTGACTTTTTCACTGCTTTCCCAGAAGGCTGAGAGTCCAAGGCTTTGGTTTGGTTTTTATTTGCTCCATACCTAGGTTTTCTTAAACTCTGGGGCACTCCCAGCATGGAAACTCTGCTGTAACCTAGCAACTCATCTGTAACATTATCTTATGGGGGATGACAGGAGGGCACTAAGAGCTTGAAGAAGCTCTTCTAAAGCCTTTTAGCAGTTATGTGTCCGAGGCAATCTTTGAACCCAGGAATTTCCCAACTTCAAGGCTGCCTCTCAATGCAAGGATTATTGTACCCATTTGGCAGAAAAAGCCTATTCAGTCACAGATTTGTGTTCGACATTTATTATGCACCTACTGTGTACAAAGTCTTGTGTTGGACATTGGAGTGGGGGGAAATTTTAGAGAAAGCCCAGAGTCTCCTCTCTCGGGAAGTTTTCAAATAGTAACAGCTGTCAGTAGCACAGAGAGCTACATCATATATGGGATCTGCTGGTAGGATCATAAGGCTTGCATCTGGGAGGCTTCCACATCCATTGGTTCTTCTCTTCTTTGTGTCCTGGACTCCTTGACCAGCAGTTTGGTGCTGTTCAAAGTCACGTTTTCAGATAATGAAGGAAATGCTAAATTTCAGTTAGGGAAAACATATACTTCTCCCCCAAACTTGTTCACAGACCCCTGGAAACCTATGCATGGACATAAGTGTGTGTATATATTTTTTTTCTAAAAAAATTATATATATATGTATATATATATATGTGTGTGTGTGTGTGTGTGTGTGTGTGTGTGTGTATACACATATACCTGAGAGAGGTCTCTCTCTCTCTGTTGATTTCTCTCCCTCTGTTTCTGACTATTTCTGTCTCTATTTCTTTCTGTTTCTTTCTTTCTTTCTCTTTCTTTTTTTCTGTCTCTGTTTCTCTGCCTTTGTCTCTCTCTGTCTCTATCGCTCTGTCTCTGTCTCTCTGTCTTTCTATCTCTCTGTCTCTGTCTCTATCTCTGTCTCTGTCTCTGCCTTTCTCTCTCTTTGTCTCTATCTCTATCTCTGTCTCTATCTCTATCTCTGTCTCTGTCTCGTCTCTCTCTCTCTCTCTCAGAGAGGTATGATATAGACTAACCCCTATAATTAATGGAGGAAGAAACGGAAACCCTGAGAAGGGGAAGGACTTGTCCAAGGTGTCCCACTTAGTTAATGACCACATGATACGATTAAAACAGAAGCACATTAGAGATGTCAGAAGCAGAGTTCTGAAGGCTACCGTAGGTTGGGAGAGGGGGATAGAGTTTTACCAGCTGGGAGGATCTCAGAAGCTTCCTGGCGGAGGAGGCTTTTAAGCCGGGTTCTGGAGGGGCAAGCACTGGGAAGACTGGTTTACTCGTCCTCAAGGACGGAACAAGAATGGGGGAATTGGTCGGGAGACAGCTCCCTAGGAAGGCTGGGCGTGGGGAAGTGGGAATCAGAGGAGTTCCACGGTAGCTTAGCTTCCCTTTGGATTTCTAGGCTGGCAGATTGTGGCTAGAGTTTAGCCCCGGATTTTAGCACAGCTATGATAAAGTACATCATGCTGAGACAAAGAGATCAGGAAAGAACAAAATCAGTCGTATTCAGAACTGGTTGGATGACTGGACTCCTGATTCTATGTGACTGTGGCTGGAAGTCTCTCGCCCGGCCCTGGGATCGTCTCCAGTCATCTTGATTCTAGAGCTGCCCACTGGACCCAATGGCTCTGGAGGAGAAAGTGAGGCAGGTGACCTTACACGGCCCTCCCTCACTTAAATCCAATTCACTTGCACGTCCTAGCATCACTTCTCTGATGTCATGTTCCTCCTTTGAAAATGAAGGACGAGGGGCAGCTGGGTGGTGCGGTGGTTAGAGCACCAGCCCTGAAGTCAGGAGGACCTGAGTTCAAATTTGGCCTCAGACACTTAACACTTCCTGTCCGTGTGACCCTGGGCAAGTCACTTAACCTCAATTGCCTCAGCAAAAAAAAAGACACAGGGTGAGGGGAGATCCTCTGATTCCCAGTCCACATTAGGGCTCTCTTTATTATCATTTATTCTCCTTCCCACTTCTTGATCAGAGTCCCCCCTCTCAGAACTGCCTGGGATTTCTTTTATATTCTGCTCTTTCTCCCAGTAGAATGTAAGCTGCTGGAGGGCAGGACTGTTTCACTTTTGTTCAGTGCCCAGGACAGTGCCTGGCTCCCAGAAGCCACTGTGTGCTTGTTGAAGAAATGATTGTGTGAAGAGGGAATGAATGAAGGATTCCTAGGGAAAGCTGGCCCTTCCTAAAGAGCAGCATCCGAGACTGGGAACCAACTGGTTGATTTGGACCATGGGAGAACCAGTGCTGGGCCGAACAGTAAAAAGGTTAAGGGAAGAAAAAAGAAAATAAGTGTTTATCCAGTACCTATTATGTGCCAGGCACTGTGTGCTAAGTTACCATCTCGTCTGATCCTCACTTGTCCACCGTGGCAGATAGATGCTCTTATTATTCCCATTTTACAGATGGAGAAATTTAGGCAGAAGTTAAGTGACTTGGCCGGATTTCCAAAGCCAGGAAGTAGTTGAAGGCAGATTTGAACTCTACACCCAACTGTGGTCCCAGCAGGCTTTTCCAGCCTGGATCTCTCAGGGGCAGGTGACTATTACGTCATGAGTGCTCTGGAAGCATGGTTAGTCATTGAGTTAATCATAAATCTCGGATCTTTCAACACTGATTGTCTTTGAAGTTAATATCACTTGAAAGTTCTCCAAATCCTTCTCACTTCCCTCTGTGCCCATTTTTGGAGTCTCTGAAACCGTCCCCTTTGTCGTTTCTTACAGCCTGGTGATAGCCCTTCCCCATCATTTACCGTCATTTGTTCAGCTTTTCCCCGCGTGGTGGTGAGAACTCCAGCAGTTTCAAGCTCTTTGCCACCATTAAGGAATTACTCTAACTAGATATCATTTTTAATTCAGAAAATGAGGCTGAAAATTAAGTGGCAGGAACAGGATTTGAATCCAGATCTTCTGAGGATTATTAGTTTTGGGTCCTAGCCTTAGAGACTCAAATCTCAAAGGAGTGACTGGCATGGGTCTCATGAGTGGGAATCATAGGATCATGGATGTCAAACTAATAGGAACCCCAGAGGTCCTTCAGTCCACCCTCCCCATTTTCTACATCATGAAACTGAGACCAAAAGACATTAAATGTCTTTTTTTTCCCTCTGAGGCAATTGGGATTAAGTGACTTGCCCAAGGTCATACAGCTAGGAAGTATTAAGTGTCTGAATCCGGATTTGAACTCAGGTCCTCCTATCCATTGTGCCATCTAGCTGCCCCAATATTAAGTGTCCAGCTTTCCTGAGCAGTTTCTGAGCCCCAGCCTCTTGGATAGAGAGGGACAGATTTCCTGGAAACTTTCCTGCTATCGAGAGAAAAAGCGTAGATTTTTTAAAAAGGGAAAAGGCCCCACATGGGCAAAAAATGTGTGTGGCAGCCCTTTTTGTAGTGACAAGAAACTGGAAACTGAATGGACGCCCATCAATTGGAGAGTGGCTGAATAAATTATGGTACATGAATGTTATGGAATATTATTGCTCTGTAGAAATGACCAGCAGGATGATTTCAGAGAGGCCTGGAGAGACTTGCATGAACTGATGCTGAGTGAAATGAGCAGAACCAGGAGATCATTGTACATGGCAACAACAATACTATATGATGATCAATTCTGATGGACGTGGCTCTCTGCAGCAATGAGGTGATTCAGGCCAGTTCCATTGATCTTGTGATGAAGGGAGCCATCTGCCCTCCCAGAGAGAGGCTGTGTGAAGTGAGTGTGGGCCACAACACAGCATTTTCACTCTTTTTGTTCTTGCTTGCTTGTTTTTGTTTTCTTACTCATTTTTTTTCTCTTTTCATCTGATTTTTCTTGTGCAGCAAGAGGATTGTGGAAATATGTATAGAATAATGGCACATGTTTAATATATACTGGATTACTTGCTGTCTAGGGGAGGGGAAGGGAAGGAAGGGAAGGAGAAAAAACATTTAGAACACAAGGTTGTGCAAAGGTGAATGTTGAAGACTATACGTTTTGAAAATAAAAAGCTTTATTACCAAAGAGAGAAGGGAGCATCCCTGGCCAGTGCCAGCCTTGGGGTTGCCTTCTCTCCTAGCCCAAGCTCTAGAGTTCAGCGACCAAATCCCCGCTTCTTAGGCAGCACCAGCTTCTGAGAGAAGGTCTGGGAAGGCACGTGATTAGTATAATAGCAAAGGGCAATAGCTGTCCCAGACCCTGCCCTTTGCCCTCCCCAGTTACTTGGAGTTTGTGACAGTGAAACTCCAATGGAGAGGGGTGAAATCCCCTCCCGTGAATCCCAAGCCCATAGGAGCTCCATGACGATGGAGATATAGATTCATTTCTGAAATAAAAGGAAAACCTTTCTCAGGGCCAGCTAACTACCCTTAGTTTGTTTCCCCTCTGAGAGAAGTGTAGAACCTGGGATGGGGCTGTGGGCCTGGAAAAATGTAGGGGGGACTAAGAAGAATAGAACCCTCCCCTTTGTATTGTTTTTACATTTTCTGTAGGGTGAACTAAAGACTATCCTGTACCCCCAATATTCAAGCTATATAGTCTGAAGTGATTGGACTAGATGGATCATATCTGAACTCCACAATGTTATTGAAAGTTCAGGGTCCAGTGTCTGGGATAAATACTCATTTGGCAAAAACTTCTGGGAAAATTGGAAACTAGTGTGGAAGAAATTAGGGCTTGACCCACATCTAACACCACATACCAAGATAAGATCTAAATGGGTTCATGATCTGGATATAAAGAGTGATACTATAAGTAAATTAGAGGAATGTAATATAGTTTACCTCTCAGACCTATGGAGATGGAATAGATTTATGACCAAAGAAGAACTGGAACTCTTAACTGAAAACCAGATAGATAACTTTGACTATATTAAGTTAAAAAGTCTTTGTACAAACAAAACCAATGCAGTCAAGATTAGGAGGGAAGCAATAAATTGGGAAATCATCTTTACATTTAAGGGTTCTGATAAAGGCCTCATTTCTAAAATATATAGAGAATTGTCTCATATTTATAAGAATTCAAGCCATTCTCCAATTGATAAATGGTCAAGGATATGAACAATTTTCAGATGATGAAATTAAAACTATTTGTAGTCATATGAAAAAGTGCTCCAAATCACTATTGATCAGAGAAATGCAAATTAAGACAACTCTGAGGTACCACTACACACCTGTCAGATTGGCTAAGATGACAGGAAAAAATAATGACGAATGTTGGAAGGGATGTGGGAAAGCTGGGACACTGATGCATTGTTGGTGGAATTGTGAATGGATCCAACCATTCTGGAGAGCAATTTGGAGCTACGCTCAAAAAGTTATCAAACTGTGCATACCCTTTGACCCAGCAGTGCTTCTATTGGGCTTATATCCCAAAGAAATCATAAAGGAAGGAAAGGAACCCACATGTGCAAGAATATTTGTGGCAGCCCTTTTTGTAGTGGCTAGAAACTGGAAACTGAATGGCTGCCCATCAATTGGAGAATGGCTGAATAAATTATGGTATATGAATGTTATGGAATATTATTGTTCTGTGAGAAACGACCAGCAGGACGATTTCAGAGAGGCCTGGAGGGACTTGCATGAACTGATGCTGAGTGAAACAAGCAGAACCAGGAGATCATCATACACAGCAACAACAGTATTACATGATGATCAATTCTGATGGACATGGCTCTCTGCAACGATGAAATGTCTCAAACCAGTTCCAATTGTTCAGGGAAGAAAGCCATATACACCCAGAAAGTGGGCTGTGAAATGTGGACCATGATATAACATTTTCATGCTCTCTATCGATGTTTCCTTTCTCTGATTTTTCTTTCTTGTAGATACAATTTTTCTTGATGATGATGTGTGGATGATAAGGGTGGATATATATATACCTATATTTGATTTGTCAAGTATTTTAACATAATTAACATGTAGTGGATATCCTGCCATCTAGGGGAGGGGTGGGGACTAGGGGGTGGAATTTATAACAGAAAGCTTTGTAAGGGTCAATGTTGAAGAATTACCCATACATATGTTTTGCAAATTTAAAAAAAAAAAGAAAGTTCAGGGTCTCAGGACCCAGGAATGGAGGAAATGGGTGCTGTTCACCTGCTGGGCCGGAGCAGCTTCCTTCTCTTCCCCTTCCCCTTCCAGCCCCAGGAGGGCTGGCTCCCTGGTGGATTCTGAGTGGGGGCTGACCTGACTGACCTGGTCACTTTTCCCGTGTCCTTCTCCTGTGAAGGTAGGTTGGACCAGGTGAACTGGGTTTGTCAGAGCTCTTGCCCTCTGGCCCAGTCCCAGGAGCATTTGTCACTCCTGACCCTGCACCCATATAGTGTCCCCGAGGGCACAGGAAGGAGAAAACGTCTCCCTCCGGGAGAGCCAGTGGTCCCTCTCTGGGCAGGATTATGCCAGTTTGCTCCGAGGGCGTTGGGCACACGTTGCTGGATGCTCAGACAATCATGATGGCTTATGGGATCTAAGGATGGATCCGAGAGAGTCCACAGCAGAGGAGGAAACTTGGGGCCAAGTAGGAAAGTGAATAGCAAAACCAGAAATTTCAATGACCGAAGCATCTGCTGCTGATTTAGCAGATAGAGTTGGGGTAACCTGAGTTCAAATCAAGCCTTAGGCGCTTCTTAGCTTTGTGATGGTAGATAATTCATTTTCCCTCAATGTTTTTATCTGTAAAATGGAAATCATAACAGCACCTACCTTCCCAGGCTGTTCTGAGAATCAAATGAGATCATTATAAAGCACTTGGCACATAATGGGTGGTGTTTGAGTGCTAGTTATTATTTATCATCATCATCATCATCATTATTTATTATTATGGATTAAATCCCGAGTCCATGGAATTATAGGATTTGAAACTGGAACAACCCATAGTGATCAAGCACTCCTTATAAACAAAGAAAAAGTTCAGCAAAATCTTTCTTTTTTTCAAGTTTAAATGTATTTATTTCAGTACACATTGCTTTATGAATCATGTTGGGAGAGAGAAATCAGAAAAGGGAAAAACCATGAGAGAAAAACCCAAAAGAACTGAACATGGCTCGTGTTGATTTCCATTCAATTTCCTTAGTTCTTTTTCTGGATATAGACAAGGTCTTCTATCCAAAGTCTATTGGGGTTGCCTTAGATCGCTGAACCTGAGAAGAACCGAGCCTTTCCCAGCGGGTCATTGCACATTCTAGCTGTTAATTGTGTATTCCTGGTTCAGCAAAATCTTTTAATGATGAAGCTACCCTGCCTGGCAAGAGTTTGTACCATCCTGCAGCCATCGTCCCCCTCTTCTCAACCCAGAGGAGCCAAGAACTTTTCCTTTTCTCTCTTGTCCAGAAGCCAGACTTCTTGAAATAGCCTGATCAGGTTTGGTTGATTTTCCCACATCCTTTTCCTTGTCCTTTTCCTTTTCCTTTTCTTTTTCTTTTCTTTTCTTTTTTTTTTTTTTGCTGAGGTTGTTGGGGGTTAAGTGACTTGCCCAGGGTCACACAGCTAGGGAATGTTAAATGTCTGAGACCAGATTTGAACTCAGGTCCTCCTGACTTCAGGGCTGGTGCTCTATCCACTGCGCCACCTAGCTGCCCCCTCGTGTCCTTTTCCTTTATGTCATTGTCTGGCTGGCCCGTTGGTCATTTTCTTGCTTTTACCTCTGCCTGCTCTTGACTTGACGCCTGTTTTTCTGCATCTCGTTCTCAGTTCTTTCCTATTTGTGATCCCTCCCAGGGCATTAGGGGGCTATAATTTCTCCAGCTGGCACCGACTCGATTTCCAGCTTTTTGCTCCCCCAAAGGTCTTGCTCTCGATATTTTGGGGAGCCAGGGGTTGGGTGGAGTAGGCGTTCTTTCCCTGTGCTCCCAGTGGTGGGACCATGAGGCCAAGGGCTGGAATGGTTTAATATCAGGCACGTGTTTCTCCGATGACGACATCCAGCTGGCGGCCCCCTCCTAGACGTCATCGGCCCGGTACAAGGTCCCAGATGGCCGGGGCTCGCTTGCTATCATGCGGAGTGATTCCAGCTCTGATGCTGGGCTAAAATAAACCATTGGGAGGCACGGATAAATCTTAGTGGGGACAAGAAGTCCAGAGAGGAAACTGGCCCTGGTCACACAGATGAGGACCCAGAGATTCTGGCTCCTCAGGTCTGTGGGTCATCCCCTAGACCAGTTTGGAGACCCCATTTGGAGACCGTGACCCCTTCAGCCCTTACCTTTTTTTTTTTTTTTTTTTTTTTTGCTTTTTGCTGAGGCAATTGGGGTTAAGTGACTTACCCAGGGTCACACAGCTAGGAAGTGTCTGAGCTCAGATTTGAACGCAAGTCCTCCTGACTTCAGGGCTGGTGTCTAACCACTGCGCCACCGAGCTGCCCCAGCCCTTACCTTTAAAAAAAAAAATAAAACAACAGATTTATTATATGCTCCTTATTTTTATTGTGTGAGCCCCAGTCCTAGGACTCCAGTGGCTGGTAGTATTGACCATTGAGCAGATCAAGGGATCTGGACTTATTTCCCAGCACACCCAGCTGCTTCTCTTCTGAGAATCAGAAGTTGGCCATTGCTCTTGAGAAGGACATGACAATACAAAGCCCTGGGACTCCCTCAGATTCCTCCTCTCGCACACACCTTTTGATGTGGCTCCCCTGGGACCGATTAGCCCGCTTAGCCCAAGCGGAGGGGCAGTAACTGGGCATGGCCCCCTGCAAACTCATGAGTCATCCACTGAGGGAAGAGTCTCACATGGGCTGAGCCCCGGGTCGGCTCCAGCTCCGAGACCCAGAAATCAGCATCAGGAACAGCTTCCCCTTGGTCCGGGGCCCCTGCTCTCCCTGCTACAGTATCAGATCCGCAGCTGCTTTCTTCATCCTTGCTCACCCCCCAGGAGGCAGTGCACCTGACCCCGGGGCTGTTGGGGTGCCCTTCGGGGTCTCCTGTGCTCCCCCTCTAGAGTTCTCTGGAGTGAAGGGACTGCCGCCCGCCTCCTTGCTGAAATCTGAGCTCCCAGATCCTGGAAACCCCTGGGAGAATCTTCCCGAAAAACATTCCCTGCAGTTGCTCAAACATTCCACCCAGCTGGCTGCTGGGAGGGGGCGGCCGGGGCTGGAATCTGGAGGCCGGGCCTTGCTTTCCACTTCCAGGGAAATACATTTCCCAGGAGAGGCCTGGGCGGGGAGGTCCCTGGCTGCAGGGCTCCCCCGCCCCCTCCGGCCCTGGCCCTGGGATGGTGTTGCCTGGCCCTTGGAGCCTTCTCCACTCTCCCAGGGATGTCTGCGCCCAAAGTCCTTTCTGGTCCCGTGCAGGTGGCCCGGCTCAGAGAGCCGCTGCCCGCTGCTCACAGCCAGGGCAGAGTGCCAAGCCGCAGGCCCTTCCTGCGGGCCAGCCAGGCTGGAGGCCTCAGGAACTGTCCCCTCGTGACTGGGATTGTTGGGTAAGTGGTGAGGAGGGCCGAGACACAGCCAGGAGTGCTCACTGGGCCCAGGGGTGGGAGGCAGGGGGTCTGGGTTCGAATCCCAGCACTACCTCCAAATTATGGGGTGACTTTGGGTCAATGACTGTTCCTCTTGGGGCCTCAGTTTACTCATCTGTAAAACTGCTGGACGGGACCAGATGTTCTTCAAGGCTGCTCGCTCAGGGCTCTGTCCCCTTGTTCCTCCAACATTGTTGTTCTCTTGTGGCCCCGATATTCTATAGTGTAGCCCTTAGACTAAGGACCCGCCCCGCTCTGACATCCTGTGTTCTAAGGCGCCTTCTTGTGATCCAAGGCAGTTCCACTGTGACATTTCACAGGCTCTTTCTAGTCTCTGACTTCAAGGCTCCTTCCCTAGAGTCCTCCTCAGCCCCGACATTCTATGCTCCGTGGTCTAAGGCCCTGTCCAGCTCTGATGCTGGGATTCTAACATCTGGTGGAGACTGATTTTGGGGTTGTGGTCCCATCAGGGAAAGTCCAGGGAGCCCACACTGGTCATAAAAGTTTGTCCCATAAAATATTCTTGCATCTCTCCCCAGGCTGGGAGAATGAAAGGTTTTTGGGAAATCTTTTAGCCTGCAGGCTGCCTGCCAGGCCCAGAAGTCCCTTTTCTCCTGGTACATCTCCCCTGTGGACTGTTCTGGAGGAGGCAATCCCTTCTCCCTTTCAAATAGGGCACATCCTGTTCTTGGTTAAATGTTTCCAGGTGGGACTCAATGTTGACCACTGGGAAAGGTGGAGATGATTTGCTAGGGATTTAGTCCTGAAGTTAATCATCAAGAAAAAACAGGAAGAGAGAGAGATGTTGGGAAATTTACTGGGCTGGCCCAGCTGCAGGAAAGCTATCTCCTCCTCCTCCTCTCAGTTCTCTTCCCCCTCTTTCCTATTCTCTTCCTCCTGCTCTTTCTCTTCCTTCTCCTCTCCCTTTTCCCTCTTTTCCTCCTCTTGTCCTCCTGTTCAACCACACCTTTTACCTGAGTTTAGCCATCTGTGAGCAAAGGGTCAACTGTTTGTATACAATTGTTTTCATGATGTTTTCCCCATTAGACTGAAGCTCCTTGGGGACAGAAACTGTTTTTTTTTTTTTTAACCCTCCTCTATATCCCCAGCACTTAGCATTGTGCCTGGTAAGCAGCTGGAGCTTCATAAATGCTTGTTGACTGCCTGACTGGAGTAGGGCAAACTGAAGCAGGTTGAAAGTAGATTTGGTGCCTCTATGTACAGAAATATTAATAGCAGCTCTATTGTGGTGGAAAAGAATTGGAAATTGAGAGGATGCCCATCAGTTGAAGAATGACTGACCAAATTATGGCATATGATTGTTAGAAGCTTTTTATTTACAAAACATATGAGTGATTTTTCTACATTGACCTTTGCAAAACTTTTTTTTTGTTTCAAGCTTCTCCCCTCCTTCCTCCCACCCCCACTCCTAGATGACAGGTAATGCTAAATATGCTAAATTATATGACAAATCCAATATATGTATACAGACCTATACAGTTATCTTACTGCACAAGAAACATCAGATCTAGAAAGAGAAGAAGAAAAAACAACCTAAGAAGGAAAACAAAATGCATGGAAATATTCACAGAAAGCGTTAAAATGCTGTGTTGTGGTTCACACTGAGTTCCCACAGGCCTCTCTCTGGGTGTATATGACTATTTTCATCTCTGAACAGTAGGAACTGGTTTGAATCATATCATTGTGGAAGAGAACCACATCCATCAGAATTGATCATGGTATAGTCTTGTTGTTGCCGTATATAATGATCTCCTGGTTCTGCTCACTTCCCTCAGCACTGGTTCCTGTAGGTCTCTCCAGGCCTCTTTGAAATCCTCCTGTTGGTCATTTCTTACAGAGCAATAATATTCCATAACATTCACATACCATAATTTATTCAGCCATTCTCCAATGGATGGGCATCCATTCAGTTTCCAGTTTCTTGCCACTACAAAAAGGGCTGCCACAAACATTTTTGCACATGTGGGACTCTTTCCCTTCTCTAAGATCTCTTTGGGATATAGGCCCAATAGAAACACTGCTGGGTCAAAGGGTATGCACAGTTTGATAACTTTTTGAGCACAGTTCCAGATTGCTCTCCAGAATGGTTGGATCCGTTCACAGTTCCACCAACAATGTATCAGTGTCCCAGTTTTCCCACATCCCCTCCAACATTTGTCATTATCTTTGCCTGTCATCTTAGCCAATCTGACAGGTATGTAGTGGTATCTCAGAGTTGTCTTAATTTGCATTTCTCTGATCCATAGTGACTTGGAGCACCTTCTCATGTGACTAGAAATAGTTTCAATTTCTTCATCTGAAAATTGTCTGTTCATATCTTTTGACCATTTATCAACTGGAGAATGGCTTGAGTTCTTATATATTTGAGTCAATTCTCTATATATTTTAGAAATGAGGCCTTTATCAGAACCTTTGGATGTAAAAATGTTTTCCCAGTTTACTGCTACCCTTCTAATCTTGTCTGCATTCATTTTGTTTGTACAAAAACTTTTTAACTTGATATAGTCAAACTTATCTATTTTGTGATTAATGATGACCTCTAGTTCTTCTTTGGTCACAAATTCCTTCCTCCTCCACAGGTCTGAGAGGTAAACCATCCTACATTATTCTAATTTGTTTATAATATCATACTTTATGTCTAGATCATGAATCCATTTCGACCTTATCTTGGTATATGGTGTTAGGTGTGGGTCAATGTATGGCATATGATTGTGATGGAGTAATGATGAGCAAGATGCTCTGAGAAAAGCTTGGGATGGCAAAGGGAAGTGAGCAGAGCCGGATCATTGTACATAGCAACAGCATATATAATAACAAGGTCTTGTACATAATAACAGCATATAATACAATAACATAATAGCAAATGGGAAAGACTGCTACTCTGATCAAGAAGCTGATCCAAGACAATTTCAATGAACTCATGTGGAAAAAGATTATCCATCCCCAGAGACTGTTGACCTCTAAATACAAACTGAAATGTAATTTTCTCACTTTTTTTTTTTTGCTTTTTTTTTTGGTGACATGGCTAATATGGAAATGTTTTCTGTGATATTATTGTATAATTGATATATTACTCACCTTTTTAGTGGGGAGGGGCTAGAGGGAGAGAGAGAATTTGGAACGCAGAACCTTTTTTTTTTTTTTTTTGCTGAAGCAATTGGAGTTAAGTGACTTGCCCAGGGTCACACAGTTAGGAAGTGTTAAGTGTCTGAGGTCACATTTGAACTCAGGTCCTCCTGACTTCAGCCCATATCTTTAACCTGGGTTAGTAAAAAGCTTCCTGAGGTTCTTTGGGTCATCCATTTAGTAAGTATCAAAGGCTAGTTTCGAACCCACAACTTCTGGATTCTGAGTCCAGTAATGGAATCATTGTTCCCTGAAACTTCTCACATAGTCTGCTACTATTAACTTAAATATTAGAAAATCTCGTCTCCTTGTCTAGATTAGGAGCCCTTTGAGGTGGGAAGGGAAGGTCTTATTTCTTTAGCATCCTGCCTGGCACAGTCCAGTCCAGTGACCCCTTAGGGTAAAATCAATGCTCTGACCTTTAAAGCCTATTATGATCTGGATCCAACTGACCTTCCCAGGCTGATGGTTGATTATTCAACTCCTCCTCCTCCTCCTCCTCCTCCTCCCCCTCCCCCTCCTCCTCCTCCTCCCTCCTCCTCCCCACATCCACTATTCTCCCACAAATTAAGCATCTCTAAGACTTTGTACTGGACTGGAAGCTTTCTCCTCACTTTCACATTAACCCCCCACCCCCACCCCCGGGATGCCCTCAAGGTTTAGCTTGAGTCACTTCCTCTAAAAGGTCCTTCCAGATTCCCTTTGTACAGCTGTATATTGGTTTTGTCTAGATCCTACTTTTACTTCTCTGAGAGCAGACTATACATCTCTCATCTGGGGTTTTTAAAAATTCTTTTGTATCCTGCACCCCTTCTTAGAAGGAGGTTTATAAAATGCAGATGTAAGGGGCAATTGGAAACTACCCTACCCCCATTTGGCTCCTTGACTAAGTGAGAATAAGATTTTATTGAATCAAGCAATCAGAAGTGAAAATGGAAGGAGGTAAAAGAGAAAAGTTCTCTCAGAATTGGAGAGAAAGAGCTTCTGAGTTAAAAGTTTGAAGTAAAGAGAAAACTAAATTGTGCCAGAGAAGGAAAATAATCTGGGAGAGTCATTGGTTCTATAGTTACCTCAGAAAGGACATCTTGACTGAAGGGCTGAGAGAAGTCTCAAGAAAAGGTCAATTCTTTCCCAAGCAATCCCTCCCAATGTCTGCCCATCCCCAGACACTAGTATATAACATGTTATTTTTTTACCCAAATGTTTCCATGAATTTTGCCTCACCCACAAAGAAGCCAGGGATTAACCAGAAAAAGAAAATGTTAGGTTAGGAAGAGTCTCTGCCTAAGTGCTAAGAATTTTCCTAACTGGGGGCTCAGAGCTATTGTGACTGAACTCAGAATTGTTTGCCCCTAAAGTCTCGACCTTGGGAGTCACCTTATTGCCTCCTAAGCTTAAAATGAGCAAATTGCTGTTAAAAAAACAAACAAACAAACAAACAACCTGTTACACATATTTTTTTTATTTTCTCAAAATTATTTATTAAAATTTTATCAAAATTAAAACCAAAACTAAACCAAAAAAGTCATAAAGCCCCGATTAAGAATCCCTGCCCCTAGTAGAATGTAAACTTTCTTATAGGACTATTTATCTTCTGTTTTTATGCATTACCAGGGCCTGGCACACAGTAGGTGCTTGATAAATGCTTGTTGATTTCAGTTGAATTGAAGAACTTTTGCACAGTAGACTATCTTGAGAGACAAAACTTGTTCACTTTATGATTTTCTGGGGCCAGTTTAGAAGAGTTTCTTTTCTCAGGAAATCTACTTACCCAAGTGAGGCCTCCTAGCAGCCCTTTGGGAGAGCTGGCAGACAGCGGTGATTGGCAGAGTGCCCACCTTTCTCTTGATGGGACCCCTGCACTCTCCCCCTCTCTTTCTCTCTCTCCAACCTCTTTCTGAAGACAAGATTCTGCCTAGAACTCCTGGACCCTGGGAGTTAATTATTATGGGGCCTAAAGAGATAAAGGCTTAGCTCAAGGAGACGCCTCCCCTCCCCAAGCTGCTCCTGGGAGATAGCAAAGGTTAGAGGCTCTGGTCCCCAGGGAGATGAGGCACCCGGACGAGTTCAGTTCTGTTTTGTCTCACTCTGGGACAGTCCAGCTGACTCCCCGGGGACCCATCGAGAGGCTAAGCTGGGTTTTGGAGCAGAACTTTTGGGGGGTCTCTTGAACAAGGCCTGCCTTCTCCCCACAATGGAGTTCCAGAAGGATGGCCACCGCTGCCCGGCAAGGGCTGCTGCCCCTGGAACGTGCCCATTGCTCTTTGCTGTGAGTACCGGGACAGTGCACTATGTTCCAAGGCTGGAACCAGGGGTGACAGAGGCCTCAGGAGTTGCCCTGGACTCTGCCCCAAGACTGGATACCACCTTAAAGGACCCCTGCCAGATGAACAGGTAAACATTTAGGGGGTGGACATGGACATGTCAGTCGCTCAATAAACACCTCCTGAGTCAGACACCGTGCTGGGGATACTGAGGAAGGCAAAGGACTTTTCCTTTCTTGGAGGAACTAGATCCCTGTCCAGTGGGGGAAGGAAGATATGGACAAAGGAGCTGTGTTCAGAATAAAATAGGAACTGGCAGAGGGAAGTTTTTAAAATAAAGAGGCGCCTGAGAAAGGCTTCCTGTAGAAGGGGGGATTTGGCTGGGACTTGTAGGAAACCCCTCACCCCCCATGGGAGAGAGTGAATCTGCTGTGCTGAGGGGTGAAGAAGGAGGAAAGGAAGGGAGAGAGGAAGAGAATCTCCTGGGTTTTGGTTTTTGGTTTTTTTTTCTGAAAACACAGAGGAGCTCTCTCTTCCTCCTTGTCAAGGTGGATCCCTCTCAGGTCCCAAACGTGTCCCCTGCCTCCATGGCCTTTCTCCTGCAGTACCCTGGCCCTGAGGCAATGTGGTGCAATGGCCAGAGCTCCGGTTTTTCCGACTTGACAGCTTTGGGCCTTTGTTTCCTCAGCTGTAAAAATGAAGAGGAGGGACCAGAGAAGATTCCTTTCAAATGCTAAATCTGTGATCCCATGCCCCTCCTCCTCTTTTCCTGTCAAATTCCTGCTCATCCTTGGGAGATTAGGCCAGACATGTTTGCTCCAGAAAGCCCGCCCTGATAGCCCTGATAGCTGATAAGAAGCCTGCCCCTCAGACCACTTATGGAGATATGAGGGTCAAACCTTCTTTCTTTAATGTATTTGCTTTCTACTGAATAGTCCATGTTCTAGTTACTTGCATGTATTTGTGCTTTAGCCCTCCCTAGAGACATTTGTGTCCTGAAACATTTGTTGAATGAATAAAAGAGACCGAATGGAAAGGAGGGAAAGTCCCCCAGTTGGGTTCTCTAGCCAAAGATCATTCCTGCTGCCCAATTTCCTGCCCTTCCCTCCCCCAGGTTGGGGATGATCAGATTGGTTCCAAAAAGTCAGGGAGTGTTCCTGATGTCAGCTCGTCTTATATTTCATAACACTTATATTTCACAACGTGCTTCCTTCCATCAATTGTGAGCAACGAAGGCCCCCCCCCCCATCATTATCTCCACTTTGCAGATGAGGCTTAAAGAGATGACCTGACTTGCCCAAAGTCATATAGCTAGTAAGGAACCTGGGGCTCCAGCCCAGTTCCCCTGATCCCAAGTCTAGGGCTTCTCATTGCTATAGAGTTAACTCAGAGAAGGAAAGAGGAGGATAGTGGACACTGAGCTCGTGCTATTTCCTCCTTTTTGTCCCTCTGACCACATCTGGAAAGGAAGTTGGTGAGTGGAACAGTGGACCCTGTGGCAGGCTGGTCTGTGATTTTTCTGGTGGAGCCCCTTGGCTCAGCCTTGGAACAATTTGTTTGTCTCCTTTGTGAAAGAATAAAAAGGACTGAGCTGTGCCCCTCCCTCCCTTCCCCTCATGGCTTGCTTTACAAGCATCAACCTCTGCTTGTGGCCTCTGGATCAAAACACAAAATCCCCAATCTGGCGTTTCAAGCCCTCTGCAATCGGGTTCCCCCTCACTTCTTGTAATAATATTTTCTATTTTTCCTCGTATCAAACCAGCCTTCTAGCTAGCTGGTCCTGCCCCCACGACCTTTCCTACCACCTCTGGGCCTTTGCAAGTCCTGATTCTCTGTATCTGGAGTGAGCTCTTGCCTTCCCTTCCCTTGTAGAATCCTCAGTTTCTTTCAGAGCTTAACTCAGGGCCTCCCCCTTTTGAAATTCCTTTATGTTTATTTATTTGGGTACCTTCTCCCCAGTCTCCAAACTCCCGAGGACAAGGAAGGTTTTATTTCCTTTTTAGCCTCAGTTCCTGGCACCCAGTAGGGGCAACATTAAATCTTTATTGAATTGAAATGGGCAAACTTCTTGCCTTGTCATTCAAAACTAGTCTTCCCCAGATGCTCCACCTGAAATGTTTTCCTTCCATATTTATTGTGTTTTTATGTCGCCTTCATCCCCCAGTATCTTCCTCCTAGAGAGTCATCCCGTCTACCAAAAGAGAGAAAAAAGCAGTTAAAAAATTAACCAACTTATCCAAAGGTCTAACATTATGAGTTATACTCTGTCCCCATAGTCCCCCCCCCACTTCTACAGAGGAGTATATCTGACTTTACCTTCTTACTTTTGGAGGTCAAGCTTGGCCATTATCATTTTCTAGCATTTAGCTTCTCCTGTTCTTTCCCCTTATGTTGTTGATTGTTTATATTCATTTTATGATTCTGTTTACTTTGTACAAATCTATATACTTATACTCCTCTATACTCATATTTATTTCTCAGGGTGCAAAAAAATATTCAATTAGCTTAACGTAGTAAAAATTGCACAATTTGCACGATCTGGAAAAGCTGAGTAAAAATTTTTGGCTCTCCCTTCAGAACAGAGAAGTCAGCTGAATTTTTTTTTCTTCTATGGAGTGTTTATGATACATTATTGTAGAATTTAGGTTGAATATTTAGTGATAGGCTATATATAGGTCAATATTAAGTAAAAATACTAGCTTTTGTGTGTTGTCTATTGGCTTTCACATTCCTTTGGCAAATTTTAGCTTCTTTAAACTTTAACTTTAAAAAAGAAATTGTGTATATCGATGGTATTAAAAGATAAAATGTATTGATATTATACAGTACTATACATATAATTTACGCCTTTCTGAATTTCTAAACTTGTTTTATATGGTCTATTGGTCTTCATGTATCATTTGTGACTTTTACAAAACTCCCCTCCAAATTCTCATTTAATTTCTTATGCTGACCTGTGATCTATCAAAACCGTGATGGGGAAAGTTGCAATATGGAAGGGATAACTGTAGTTAATATTTGCAAAAGCATTAGCCAACCTTTAAGCATAATATAAATGCTAGCTATTGATATTCTCATCACCATTCTTATTATTATTGATAAAATCTCAAATGTGAAGTGGTATTCAAATCTGGTCTTAGACACTTCCTAGCTGGGTGACCCTGGGCAAGTCACTTAACCCCAATTGCCTCAGAAAAAAAAAATTAAAATGTGAAGTGGTAAATATAGTGTCCTGCAGTTATCTCATCCCCTTTCCTCCCATTATTATCCTTTTTCCCCCTCAATTTTTTGGTGTTAGAAAAAATATACTTTAAATATATTGCTATATATGAGACTTTCTTTCCATCTTTGATTTAATTGGTGTATGTGGAGTATAGCAGTGGAATCTCTGAATTAAATGATATAGATTATTTTAGATACTTTTATGAGCATACCAGCATTTCCAAATTAAACACCTTTTATTTTTTTACATAAATTTTATTGATACCTTTTCTTTTTCCATCACTTATATTTCCGGCTGCATCTCTCCTGCTACCTTCTCCCAGAGAGCCAACCTTCATTAGTAATCAAAATGGGTATTAGGATCTTTTCTTCTCTCTTTGTTGGGGCCAGGTTTGATCAGTAGAATTTTTCCGCATTCGGTTTTGTTTTGTTGCTCTTCTTCCTTTTTGCACTGCTGTGTTCACTGTGATGGATTGCTTCCTTCACTTGGTACCAGTTCATTCAAGAGTTTCTATGCCTCTCATCAAGTTGCTTCACATCTCTGTGCCTCAGTTTCCTCAACTGTAAAATGGGGATAATACTAGAGCCTACCTCACAGGTGGGCTGTTGTGAAAGGATCAAATGAATGTTTGTAAGGCAGTGCCTGGTACACAGTAGGCACTACATAAATGCTTATTCTTTTTTTTTTTTATGACCCAGAGTGTATTATTATCTTCAAGGGGTTTATGTAGCTTTCTGTATGTATTGTAGCATGTCAAGTCTTGTGTGTTCTATGAAGGGTCAGAGTTTTGGGGAGGGGGACAACCAAGCTGTTGGGGGTGGGAGGGTGGGAACTCCGAATTATGCCATGGGAGGATCTATCAAAGGAGCTGGGACGTTTAGCCAGGAGAACACAAGGCAAGTCAACGGAATTGACTTCTAATATTTGAAGGGAAATGACTTGGAAGGGGATTAGCTTTGTTCTGGTGGGACCCCAGAGAACAGAGCTGGGAGCAGCGGAGAAAAGTGCAGAGAGGCAGATTCTACTCCATGGAAGGAAAAGGTTCTTCTAAAGGACAGACAGCTGTCCCAGCGTGGAGTGGGCCTCCTCGGGAGGTGGGGGGCTCTCCCTCCCTAGAGATTTGCAAGCAGAGGCTGGTGGGACCCCTGCTGGGATGTTGTGGAAGGGGATTGCTCTTCCATCTCATCCCACCTCATCCCACCCAACTCTGAGACGCTGCCTCACTAATAGTATTGTGAGGATCAAAGGAGAGCTTGGCAAAGCGTTTCGCTCAGTGTCTAGCCCATAGAGAGGAGTCGTTACCTAAGTTCTTTCCCTTCCTCCTTCCTCCCCCCAGTTCAGAGAAGGCACAAGTGGCCCATCTCATGGGCTATGAGCAGCAGGACGTCCGGTGGCGAGGGAAGGTGCTTGTGGGAGGCTAAGAAGCACTAGGGAGTCATAGTAGACTTCTGAGCAAAGTGTTTCTTCTTCAGAAGCTCAGACGTGCAGTGGGAGAGACCGCCCGCTGTGTTTGGGGAGACAATCTTGATTCTGCCTCTGAGCTGTGTGATCTTGGGCAAGTCATTAGCTAGCTCGCGGAGGCTCCGTTCCTCTGTAAGGCGAGGGGGCTGGGAGGAGAGCTCAGTGGTGACCAGCTGACTCCCAACGTCCCTGCGGGCTCCGGATCCACGCTCCTGGTTTACACGGCCCTCTTCCAGCTCTGACTTTGGGATTTTTCTGGCCCACGGAGGCGGAGGAGGGGGCGGGGGAGCGGAGAAGGGTGGGTCACTCTGCCTCGAACGGCCCGAGGGCGGCGGACCAGAGCGAGGCTGGCCAGGGTGGGGGTCGCCCGGGCCAGGAGGCAGCGGGGGCGGGGCTGGAGGTGCCCACGCGGGACTGCGGCTCCCCGGCTCCTGGCCCGCACCTTCCGTGGCTGCGCCGGCCTGAGACCGGCCTCCACATGCGTGGGGTGGGAGGCGGGGGCCGGGGCACGTGTGTCCTGCGAGCGGAGGCTCCCCGCCCCGAGGTCACGTG
>JAJPUD010016475.1:0-27744 GCA_023553655.1 Myrmecobius fasciatus
ACTCATTTTTTAGAAAGCTTGGGGTATCTTTAAAGCTATAGAACCGGTGGCTTTGGTAGTTTTCTGTGGGGCAATTCTGCTAATTAACTTCAGGTGCTGGGCTGGTAGGGCTAGGACTTTGCCCAATTTACTTTTTATAAAAGGCAAATCTGCCAAAGCACCTGCCTGTAATCAGAGCAGGGAGTCCCTAGAGTCTCAGATAGACTCCCCAGGTGTTTATTATCTGCCAAGTTGAGTCCCGCTTGGTTTCCTACCCTTTCTCCTGGAGCTGCACCCAGCAAACTGCTCAACCCCCTGCCCGACTGAAACAGACCTGCTATGAAGCTCTTCAAAGGTACCTTCTGCAATGAATGTTTTATAGTAAAAATATTTGTGGGTTCTCTGACTTAAAAATCAGTTCAGAGGCTTAATCTGCTGTTGTTTTGAGAAAAGGTCAGAGGAGGACACATAGAGTAGTGTCTTCACTTCGTTATCTTGGCCACACCCCTTCCTTGATCCTTAAAAGAAGGTTGTTAGCTAGGTGCAATTATTGTAATTTTTACAAATAAAAAAAATGAGGCTAAGATAACAAATGCCTTTTCCCATGTTACACATATAGGTTCTAAGGCAGGATTTGAATTTTTTTCTTTTTGCCTCCAAATTTACTATTTTATTCATCATGCCATTTAGCTACCAGAGATATCCAAGTATTTAAAGAGTTAAAACTCTGTTCTCTTGGCTGGAATTCTGCCTTCCCAGCCCTACCTTAGGATAGCTAATGACTAAAGACAAGATAAGAATCCAGACAAAAGATGGCCCGGTTTACCAAGACAAAGATATTAATTTGAGAGGAGAAGGCCCTCAGTGTTTCTATGATTTTGTCCCTGTCCAGTGGCAGCTAGGTGGCGCAGTGGATAGAGCACCAGCCCTGAAGTCAGGAAGACCTGAGTTCAAATCTGGTCTCAGAGACTTAACATTCCCTAGCTGTGTGACCCTGGGCAAGTCGCTTAACCTCAAATGCCTCAGCAAAAAGCAAAAAAAAAAAGAAAAAAAGAAAGAAAGAAAAAGATTTTTTCCCTGTCCAGCCCCAGTACGGTAAAATTCTACCTTCAGTTGACTTGGAATACCTCTAATTTTTACTTACTATGTGATCATATATATATCATTTATCTTGAATCTCAATTTCCTTTCTATAAAATGGAGATAATAATACTTATATTATCTAACTCACAAGATCTGTGGTGAAGAAAACACTTCACAAATTATTACATTTATATTGCAATAAGAATTTCTATCCAAATAATGTTTTAAAAACACAATGATTATATTATATTATTTATATTAATTATAGTTATATTACATTTTATAATTATAACTAATTATATTAATTCATAAGGAAAAATACATTTGCCATCATGTTACATATACCTGTCATTTACTCTATTAACTTAAAAATATGATCTAAGTCAAAGAGCTAACACTGATGAAATCAGGAATCTTTAATTTAAAGACTATGGTGGATATAGCATTTTTTAAATGCTTACTGTGTCAGGTCTCTGCTAAGCTATGGGATTCTGAAGTCCTAAGTTTCTGACTCAACTTCCTTTTTCAGTAATTCAGTCAATAAATATTAACATCCTGCTCTGTTCTACATATTGTATTAAGTGCTGAACATATGAAGAGTAAAAATATAGTCTCTGCCCTCAATGAAATTACATTTTAATAGAGAAGAAAACTAACAAATATGAACAAACAAGTCCTGTTGGTACAATGGTCTAGACAAGATGGCCTTACAAGATAGTTGATCAAACTAGCCTTGCAAGATCTGCTTCTAAACCCTTTCAATGAACTGTTACAGGTGGAGATCTGTATATGGCCAAAACCTGGGAAAACAACCTTGTTTTAACTTAAATTGTAATTCTTCTGGTTCAGTTTCCCAATTGTATTTCTTTGAACAGGATTGTTTCCCATCTGATTATTCTTGAGTCTGCCTATGAGGTGGAATTGTTACTAAATGATTGATTGTCAACTATGACTGTTACCTGAAGTCAAACAAAGGAAAAGTTGCTTTATCCTGCTTTATGTGTGCCTTTAGGCTTAAGCCTGAAGGAGTAGATGGATGTTGTTAATATCATGCCCTTGCTTTTTCCTCTAATAGCAACATTTTTTAATCAATAAGTTTCATAAGTAAAACATTAAATCAATTAAATAATAGATTGATATTGGACTTCTCATATTATAATAGTATGCAACTATAAAAATAACCTCATTCCTCTGATCTCCTCTAGCTAGAGCTCATGACTTCTCTCTCTACTAGCTCTGCTCTTAATAATTTTCTTCTTGGTTGGTTTTGCATGTTTACTTAACCTTCTCTCTAGATTTGTTTCCTCTGGGCTCCAGCCAGTAAATTTTCAAATGATGACCAATGTTGGATACCATCCTATTTATTATCCCGAGACTTAGCACCCCCTGGATGTTGCTTTGACCAACGTCTGGGCCCTTTAGCTCACCACCCCTCTGAATGGAACCTGTAAGATCTAAACATCTCTGGGCCCACTCCCAGGAGAAAGTAGTTCCAGAAAATGAGTTCTTTTTTCCTTTGCCCCAAATGATTTAGGGTTCCAGTTGTTTGAGGGAGAAATGACAAGGTCTGGCAGTAGGTCCAGGAAGTGATCTTTTGGGCTATCGTGAAAGTTTAGAATGACTCGTCTGACAAGATACTGACAAATGATAAAAAGAACACAGTAAAGCAGGCATAGTGATCACAACTTGACTCTCTGATGTTATAGACTGAAAAACAGCCTTCCCAGGAACCTGATTTTCTTATTTAAAAAAACCCTTTGGGCACTCTGCCAGGCTGCAGGTTCCTCAAAGGAGCTTAAGTCTGCTTTATGGCATTATAATAAAGTTTTCCTCCTTGAATTGGAGATTGTCTGAACTTAGAAATTGTTTCGAGACATCTTTCAACACAGCATGAACTTCATTTTTACATGGATATGTGAGTGAAGAAGTTAAATGATCCTGAATTTTTGTTGTATACCTTTTCTTTATGTCAAAACAAATCTCATTTTGTTAATTCTTCAGTGACATATGGTTACCACATTTCATCCCAATTTCAGATCTACAGAGGATACTGAAATTGAGTCTACTCTTACAGTTACTAAGCTAAAAGATAGTGTGTGTGTGTGTGTGTGTGTGTGTGTGTGTGTGTGTGTGTGTGTAAAATCTAAGAATTGGGGTTAATAAATTTTAGGAAAATAGAAAATGGTACAAAAAAAGACAATTCTACTTGAAACAAGTATCTCAGAGTTTAAAGGAATAACAGTGAGTTCATTAACACTAGGAAATTGACCTTTAAGAGTTTTTAATGGAATCTGAAAAAGTAGTTGAATAAATTTGGAGATTAAAAGTACAATACTGGTGTGAAAGGAAAAGAAAAAAGTTTTAGAGGACAGGATTGTGAAAACTGTGTGAGCTAGGTTTTGAAAGTTGTTCAGATACATGTCCAGTAATCTGAGAAATGTGTTGGACACAGTCTACTGAAAATGCCTAGGTTACTTTGCATGTGGCTTTCTGGAGGATGTTGGAATATAAGAGAATGAGTTGGACTGAGTAGAGTATTATGCTGTCAATGAGTATTTTTGAGTCCTAGATTGTATACATTGGATTCTAAGGTCAATCTCTATGGTATGATTTTTTGGAATACACATCAGCAGTTTTTTTGAGAAAATCTTTGGAGTCATTATAAATACATGACTGGGATTATTTCTTTTCATCTCCTTCAGTTTATTTTTCATTAAGTTTTTCTCAATTATGCAAAATGCTAACATTAATTTTTTTAAATTTTGAGTTTTGAATTCTCCATTTTCCTTCCTGAAGAAGGCAAGAAATTTGATATAAATTATATATGTAAAGTCATGCTAACCGAGATTAAGTTCAGTGACTTTCAAGAACTTTCAGTCTAATGCACTTGATTTATGGATTGATTCAACAGAGATGTCTAGGTTCTGTTCAAAAATAATTTATACCTCTGGCTCATTCCAAAGAAATTTTCCCAACCTACCCAAGGTTGGGTAGAAATGATTAAAATGATTGGTTTATTTCAAGTGAAATAAAATAATGATAAATGTGTAAAATCTCAGCAGAATTCTGTGCACCTAATAGGGCCAGATTATATGGACTGAAGAGTGTAGGAAACACATTTATGCCTATTTAGGCTAGAAAAATATGTTGAGGCCAGGTCATGAAGAGCTTTAAAAGTTAAAAAAATAATTTTCTGCTTTATCCTAGAGAAAAATAGATAAAGTGGTGGGGAGCCAAGTCACATTATGAAATCCATGCTTAAAAAATATTTTGGCAGTGTTGAGTAGGGTAGACTGGAATGGTGAGAAATTTGAGGTGAAGAGATCAGTTAAGATGCTGTTGCAGTAATCTAGGGGTGAGGTGATGACAGCTTTACCTAAGCAATATCCATGTGAATGAAAAGAAAGGATCAGACTGAGAGATGTTGTGTAGGTAGAAATAGCAAGATTTGGCCACTGACTGGATATGTAAGGTAGGTGAGAGAAATGATTACAGGATAATGCTAAGGTTACAAACCTAAGACTATAAAGATTATTGTTCCTTCAAGTAGAAATAGAGAAGTTTAAAAGGGGAGAGGTTAGTGAGAAGGATAATTAGTTCAGTTTTAGATATGCTGAATTTAAGATGTTTCTGAGACATCTACTTTGAAATCTCCAATAGGCAATTGATGATCTGAGTCTGAAGTCATAGTTATTGATATGCGTTTTCTAGGAAATAGAGTATTGATCTGATTACTGTTATCAGAGCAAGAGTTCAAAAGTGGGTTGGGGGTGGTAATGATATAACTCTCCCCCACTTTTTTTGTTTCAAATTGACTTCTGACTATTTCTAATGTGCATATGTATTGATCTATGCATTGGAACTGAGGAGATATATAAACCAGCATGTAGTCTATTTTGATTAGAATTAGAAGAGCTTCTAGTGTTTTACTCTTGGATCTTGCCAATTATCTTACTTATCTGTTGGCATACAAATGGAACAAGCATCAATAAATACTGCTTCTATACCTTTCTCCCTCCATAACAGAAATAACTTCTTAGCTTTTCTCAAAAGTCTTTTTTTTCCTCTAAGTTTAGTAAAGGAACAAAGGCTCAACTCTATTTCTGTAATACTGCTTCCTGATGTTCTTTGCCTTTTCTCTCTTTCTGTCTCTTTTACAAGAGAGTCCTTTTGGATATGTATACAAATTCATGAATATATATTCAATATGAACATTGTGTTTAAGTATATACATGCATATAGGCATATGTTTGAGTCATTTTTAGTATATGTGACCACATTTGGTGTTTCCTTGGCAAAGATACTTTGACATTTCCTTTATTTTATAGATGAGAAAACTGAAGCAAATAGAATTAAGTGACTGGCCCAGGGACAGATAGTAAGTATCTGAAGGAATTTATATATATATATGTGGGGGTGTGTGTGTGTGTGTGTGTGCAAGCACACACACACACACACACTTTTTTTCTTTTCAAGTCTCTATATACATTCTATGCTTCATATTGCTGTTTAGTTTATTGTAAGTTATGTCTGATTCTTTGTGACCCCATTTGGGGTTTTCTGTGGTTTCCTAGATACTGGAGTGGTTTGTTATTTCCCACAGCTTATTTTATAGATGAGGAAACTGAAGCAAACAAGGTTAAGTTACTTGTCCAGGGTCACACAGATACTAAGTATCTGAGGCCAGATTTGAACTCAGGAAGATGAGTTTTCCAAATTTCAGGCCCAGCACTCTATCTACTGCTCCACCCTCTATATAGCAAATACAGTTTAAAAAATATTACTAAAGCTCTTCTAGTATAGATCCAACATCCTGTTACATGTATCTAATCCATTATTGGGATAGACTTAGAAGAAACATCTCCTTATTTAAGATATACTTGTTTACTAATGCAGACAAGGCAGAATTAGTTCCATTAAGAGTAATGGAGTGAAACTGCCTATGAGCAATGCACAGAACATTAGGCACTAGCAAATATGACCAATGTGGGCAATAGCAAAGCTGTAGAATATTGTTAGTTTTAAAATGAACAGAAGTTCACACAGGATTAGAAATTTAAACGTGCTCCTTACAGCAATAGTAAACCTGAGAAGTTTATGTTCAACAGGAAAGTGCATGTGTGCATACTTAGCCCTTGGGAGGGTCTGGTTCTCTATGATTAGGATGATTGTTCTGCAATTTCCAAACCATTTTCAACTTGCAACTTGTCGTAGCAATATTGTAAACACCTTTTTTTCCCTTTCATTAAAAAAACTTAATATTTTCTTTTTTTTTAATTTTGAGTTCTAGATTTTTCCCACCTCTCACACACCTCCTCTGCCCATGGAGAAAACAAACAATGTGATATCAATTATAAATGTGAAATCATGCAAAATATATTACCCTATTAGCAAATATATTTCTTACATTACACATTGCAAAAAATCAAATAAAAACAGTGAAGAAAAGAAGAAAAATACTTCAATTTGTAGTCATATTTCATTAGTTCTCTTTCTTGAGGTTGACAAATTTTTCATGAGTACTTTAGAATTGTCTTGGATCACCTATTGATCAGAGTAGCCTAGTCTTTGACAATTAGTCATCATTAACATCATTGCTGTTACTGTACATAATGATCTTTCAGTTCTTCTCACTTCACTTTGAATCAGTTTATATAGATCATGGTATAGGTGTCTTCCCCCCCCCCCAGAAACCATTCCCCTCTTCATTTCTTATGTCATAAAAAGACCTATCACAACTGTATTCTACAATTTATTTACCCATTTAATGAGCATCCTCTTTTCTCCAGCAAAAGGGCAACAGCTGATTTCACTGTCCAAATTTAGTGTACAATTTTTAGAGTCAGATGAAAATGAAAGCAGATCATAAAGAAATGTGAATGCATAATTGTGTTCTGACTCTTTTCTATCTATGTAAGCACCATTCTTCAGATCATTCACACTCAGGATTTCCTAGTCATTTAGATATATCTATGATTCTTGGATTATGAACTGGGCTTAAAGTTAGAAAGATCTGAATTCAGAATTTGTCCCAGATATTTACTGTCTATATGATTCTGGTAAAGTTACTAAATTTCTCTTCAGATGTAAAATGAACAGATTGGATGGACTCATTCTCTTCCAAGGTCTTGTTCAGTTTTACTTCTATGATCCTGTTTCCTCCTATAACAATTGGCCTTGTTAATTCACGTGAAATGTTTGTCATCTCCTCAACTATACTTGAAAACAGGGATCATATACTTTACATCTTTTTGGAACGACAATTGTGATACGTGGGCAGATTCATTTGTGGAAGTGAGAATAAGATGATCAAAAATGCACTGGTTCTGTGTCATCAAGCACCTTTCTCTTTTCTGTGTTTTTATGATTTAAAATTATTGGATGGGGGCAGCTAGGTAGCACAGTGGATAGAGCACCAGCCCTGAAGTCAGGAAGACCTGAGTTCAAATCTGGTCTCAGACACTGAACATTCCCTAGCTGTGTGACCCTGGGCAAGTCACTTAACCTCAATTGCCTCAGCAAAAAGCAAAAAAAACAAAAAACAAAAAATAATAATAATAATAAAATTATTGGATGTATCAAAGAAAACTTCGTTGTTTTGCTATGACTCCACAGCCCCTCATTCCCATGTACCCCAGCTCTATCTCTCCAAGACTCTATTTTTCTTTGCTCTCCCCTTTCCTCAGGAACATCCATTATTCATAATTTCCGGTCATGTCAAACCCTTCATGACCCCATTTGTAATTTTCTTGGTAAAGATACTAGAGTGGTTTGCCATTTCCTATTAAATTCATTTTATAGTTGGGTAACTGAGGCAAACAGGGTATGCACAGAGGCTTTGTCCAAGGTCACACATCTAGTAAATGTCTGAGGCCAGATTTTTGAGTTCAGGAAGATGAGTTTTCTTGACCTTGGTCCTGCCACACTCTCTGTGTCACCTTTGTATTGACCTGTCATGGTAGGTATTTGATAAATGCTACATGGCTAGCTGTTTGACTGCCTACACTGAACTAGTAGCAGGAAGTGAAATAATAATGATACTCCTTGCTTCTCAGTACAACTTCTAGACTTCCCTCTATAGCTATCACTCACAATATTTTAATGTTTCTCTCTCCATCTATAAAAGACCTAAACCAATACTAATTACAGATATTTACCTGACCTTCTGTCATTTCATTTTCCCTCATTTCTAGAATTAAATACTACCCATATCACAATCTTCCTTTCCACCTCAAATTCTGCCCTCATCCTTGGGGACTTCAACTCTTTGTTATGTCCCTTCAGACAACCATATTTCACCTTGAAATGTGCTTCATCTCTGCTTATTGGATACATCTATAGTCACAGTTTCAGTCAGTTAATTCTTTCTTGATTTTGGCTCTGCTTAAAATGTCTAGCTGTCCAGATTTTTGAGGGAAGAAAAGTACCCTGGGATGGGAAGCAAAATCAACCATAGGAAATCATGGCCTAAAGTATTGTCTCACTTCTTCAGACTTTCCTCACCTGAATTTTCTCCTCTTTATGGGACATATTGGTTTCTAAAGGACACTACCCCCTCCTCCCAAAGCTCATAGTAGGTGAAAGGCCAATCATCAGCCTGCCACTTGTTGATGGATGCTCAGGAACTGGGCAGCACTTCATTAAAGGAATACTTTCCACTTCCCACAGAAGTATAAACTTATTGCTATTTGTATTCCCTCCTCAGCTTCCCATGATATCTACTACAAGGACTCCCTTTCCTTGCCTTTTGAGTATTCCCTCTCTTCCTATCTTCACAAAGGGTAAAGAGCCTTTAGACATGAGATACGATTCCAGGAGTACTACAGAGCTGTGGAAGCAGAATCCCCTGGAAGGAAAAAATGTTCTCCAAACTATATCAAAGTCCCAGTTGCCCTACCCTGGTTAAGACTGCATCTTTGTATCCCACATTTCATCAACCACAATAGTTTGCACATAATCTGTACTTAAAAATTATGTATTGGCTGATGGATTCTTTATTAATAACTGGTATGAGATGACCACTACTTTGAAAGCAAAAAGATAGATCCTAGAAGAGAGAATTTTAGTTTGTATATCTACAGAGGAAGTGAAGTAATAATATGTAAGAGTTTGAGAATGGAAACTCCTTAAGGGCAGTAATTGTTTATTGCCTTTCTTTGTATGCCCAGGATTTAGCACAAGGTGGGCACTTAATGAATTAATCTTATCAATTGATTTATTGGGAGGGTTCCCATTCTAATGAGGGATGCAGTATGCAAAAAAAAAAAAAACTATACAAACAGGCCATATACAGGATAAATTGAAGATGATCAATAGATGGAAAGTACTAGCTTTAAATGGAATTAAGAAAAGCTTCTCCTAGAAGATAAGACTTTAGGTAAGACCAGGTCACAGAAAGGGGGAGGGAAAGTGTCCCAGGTTAGCTAGTAATACTTACAGTATTAGTAATACTAATTGTAATTAGTAATACAGTAATAGCTAGTAAGAATGTTTGGAGTCTGAAAATACCTTGTAAGAAACAGCAAGGAAGCCATTATCACTGGATCACAGAATAGAAACATAGGATATATGTAGTAAGGAGGATGTTAATTTACTTTTTTTTTCCTGTTTGGATATGGGAAATAGATTCTACATTTTAAGTCTTTTGTTAAAAAATAAAACAAAACTATCTTCTATTTATAAATCATATGACTCATTGCCCTTTCATTCACTTCTAGGAGGAAAAGGAAGAATATTTATTAGGATACACATATTTAACCTATATACGGTTGCTAGCTATCTTGGGCGGGGGAGGGGGGAGGTAAGGGAGAGAAGGAGAAAAATTTGGAATACAAAATCTTAAAAAATAAATCTTTAAAATTATCCTTACATATATTTGGAAAAATAAAATACCTTTAAAAAAATTTGTAATGATCCCATCTATTACAGTATTAAGACAGATTCTTAAATACCTCAACAAATCCAGAGCCTCATTTACATGAGCATTCCATGGAATGGCACAGATGTCAAGGCAACCATGCTTTCTGATTTCATCCAATTTTTATTAAGACAATCTGATATATCCCCCATAGAGTATCAACTCCATGCACTGGGCAAATGAGAACATTTGAAAACTTAGCATCCCCTTTTCTCTCAAAAGAACAGATAAGTAGAACTTTTTTTCTATTTTTTTAAATTCCATATTAGTCATGTAGTGAAAACATAGACCAAGAGAAAAAGAAAAGTAAACATAAATAAATAAAAGCATACCTTTAATCTGTATTCTTTCTGTGGAGATTGTTTTCTTTCAAATTAAATCTTTTGTAATTGTCTTAGATCATTTTATTACTGAGCTAAGTCATTCACAGTTGATCATTGTACAGTATAGCTGTTAGTAAGTACAATGTTCTCCTGATTCTGCATATTTCACTTTGCTTAAGTTTGTGTAAGTTTTTCTAGGTTTTTCTGGGAGCATTTTTGCTTATCATTTTATATAGTACATTAGTATTTCATCATAGTCATATGCCACAATTAATGAACTTCTCTTCAATTTCCAATTATTTTGCATTACAAAAAGAGCTACTATAAGTATTTTTGTACTTATATGTGCTTTTTCTTTTTGGTTTTTATCTCTTTGGTATATAGACCTAATAGTGGTATTACTGAGTAAAAAGGGTACTCATAGTTTGCAGCTCTTTGGGCATGCTTTCAAATTGCAATCTAGAATAGTTGAATCAGTTCACAATTCCACCAACAGTGCATTGATGCTCAATTTTTGCATATCCCCTCTTAATTGGTCATTTTCCTTTTTTGTCCTAGTAGCAAATCTGATAGGTGTGGGGTAGTACCTCAATGTTGTTTTTATTTACATTATTGAGCTCTTATTCTATTGAGATCTACTATGAGTATAATTCTTTAAGTTTTCCAACTTGACTACATTATACTACTAGATTTTTCTTGAACTGAAATTTCTAGATTTCTGAGATCTTGTTGTTATTTAGGAAAAAGATTGAGAGTCTAAAACTCATTTTAATTCTGACCTTTGATTCAAAATATCTGAAGATGAAAAAGTAATATCTACCATTTCCACCATCTACTTCCATCACATTAAAATTTATCCTGGAAATTGATTTTTAAAATAATGCACAACTATTATTGACTTGCTATTTCCCTCTAATATTTACATACATTAAAGAAAGCAAGAATTTTGCACACACAGAAAAAAGAGGTCAGGAGCAAAACAAAAAGAAATAAAATGGACAGACTGAAAAGACTTTCTGGAATAAGTCATATTAACAAAAAAGCAAAAAAAAATGTCTGTCTACTGACTACACAGAGGCATTAGAGGTATTGGATTAGTTAAGCATCCTTTATCCCCTAAGGCCATGAACTAAATAAATGAAATAATAATGGGTCAAAAGACCATGAGCTAGTTCAATATGAAGGTAGAATAAAAATGAATTAGATCTTAAATTACATTAGATTTGTATTTCCTTCTTAACTCCCTCAAAAGCTCAGTATGATATTAGATTAAGGCAAAGCTCTCTAGATTGACTCTTAAAAATAAATAAAAAGAATGAAAGAAAAGAAATAGGTTTTTGGACTCATGATCAAATCATACACTTTAGAACTGGAGTGGAATTAACAAAGACAACATTGTGTTTAGAAAAATTTATAGTCTTGAAGTCAGAAAACGTTGGATAAGTCTTGACTCCAATTATTACTAGTTTTGGGTCCCCAAACAAGTCATTTATCTTGGGCTAGTAGCATCTCAGTAAAATGGAGCTAATTCTCACACTACAAACTTAGCAAGGTAATTACATATAAGACACTTTTGATGTTTTATTATATTATTAGACCATGTGTTTCACTTTATACATGAAGAAACTGAAGCACAAAAAAGTTATATGCAAGAATTTTTAAAAAAAGAGATTGCATAAAATCAATATATGTCTCATTGCTATTTAAGAGTCTTCCTATGCAATATATTATCCGACAGTTATTTCTACAGAGGCAGCAGAAAATGGAAAGTTGAGGAAATCATATGAATGATGAGGTTAAATACAATGAAATAATATGTAATAGATTTTTAGAATATCTAAACTAAAGGTCATTTGTTATCTCATTGTGTCTATTTAAGCAAAGGTACCATGTTTCATGTAGATGATTTGGAGTAACTTTGACCTTCAAATAACTTTCCTTTAAAATAAATTGATCATTATATAGTAGGACTGTGCCATGAAAATATATGGAACATCATAGATTCATCATAGACAGGTTTCCATTAGTTGAAATTTAAAATGATTTGGATTATTACATTCTAAGATTTGAAATTAATAGTTGCTGCAGTAGGAATAAAGGCATCATGTCCACAGTGAATGTAATAACTTTGTCCATAGATCACATAGAAGTTAAATTATATAATATTACTGGTAACTGCTTTCACAGAATGACACTTGGGGATAATGCTGTGTATCTGAGCTTATATAAGTGAATCTATTGACTCTACATGTATATCTCCACAGAACTGTCAAAATAAAATTCCTCTAGCATAGGTCTAATTTTTTTCTTTTTAAACAGTACATCATCAAAATTCAGCACTTCATATGCAATTTTTTTCTATTCATATGGAAATGTTTATGCTTTTTCATGTTTGTCAGGGTCTTACCATGTCAATAAGATATAGTATAAAATATTAATTACACTGGCAATTAAAACCTTACATAGTCAGCTACATCCTATCATTCTGGTTTTATGACCCATTTATTCTCCTAAGTGTAATCTATATTCTAGCCAAAATGCCCTACTTTTCGTTCCACCTATAGAATATTCCATTTGTTCAAATTTCCTTTCTCATTGTCTTTATATACTCATCACCTCTGCTTCTGAAAATTTCCAACTTTTTTCAAAGGTTAGCTCTAATAATGCCTCTTTGCATGATAGACCTTTTAAAAATTATGAACTTGACAAACATCAAAAAGCATAAGTATTTTATATGCAAAGAACAGGAGAAATTTCATATTAAGTACTGAATCTCAACTATGTTCTAATTGTTTAAAAATTATTTTGAAATTAACATAGTATTTACAACAGTGCTTTGTTGATGTATACCTTTGTGAATGCCCTTCTACTCTATTTAATTTTTAATGATTCATTGACATAAAGCAATGATTAAACATTTTTATGGCTCTTTTATATTGCTATTACTACCACTTCACTAAATTTCCTCTTTCTTCCTCTCAACAAGTCTAATTTTTAACAAATAGGCATGATTATGCAAAAGAAATCCACACATTGACCATTTCTGAAAATTTATGTCTTACTCTGCACCTCTAATTCATCATTTCTCTGTCCAGAGGCAGGAAGGATAGTAAATCACTATTATTTTGAAGTTGTGATTGGCTATTGCATTGATCATAGTTTTTAAGCATTTTGCAGTAGTTTTTTTTTCCCCTTACAGTGTTGTAATCATTGAATAAATTGTTCCCTTGATTCACTGAACATTGGTTCATTCAATACTTTCTAGGTCCTCTTTGCCAGTCTTATGAGTGTGAATAGGAAACTCAGAGTTTTAAAATTTTTGTTTATCTTAATGGTATTTTTTTGGAATATGTTTTCACATGAAAATTGTGGATTGATATGTATTTGGTAGTTGGTATTTGCTCTTTTAAGTATTATTAGTTCTAAAATACATAGAGAATTGATTCAAATTTATAAGAATACAAACCATTCTCCAATTGATAAATGTTCAAAGGATATGGACAATTTTCAGATGAAGAAATTAAAACCATTTCTAGTCATATGAAAAAAAAATGCTCTAATTAAGACAACTCTGAGATACCACTATATACCTCTCAGATTGGCTAAGATGACAGGAAAAGATAATGATAACTGTTGGGGGATGTGGGAAAACTGGGACACTAATGCATGGTTGGTGGAACTGAACAGATCTAACCATTCTGGAAAGCAATTTGGAACTATCCCCAAAGAGCTATCAAACTGTACATACCCTTTGATCCAGTAGTGTTTCTCCTGGGCTTGTATCCCAAAGAGATCATAGAAAAGGGAAAAAGATACACATGTTCAAAAATGATTGTAGCAGTCCCTTTTCTGCTGTCAAGGAACTGAAAATTAAATGGATATCCATTAGTTGGGGAATAGCTGAATAAGTTATGGTATATGAAGGTTATGGAATATTATTGTGTTCAGAATGATCAGGTTGATGATTTTAGAAAAACTTGAAGAGACTTATAGGAACTGATGCTAAATAAAATGAGTAGAACCAAGAGAACATTCTATACAGCAACAAGAAGATTTTATGATGATCAATTCTGATGGACTTGATTCTTTTCAACAATGAGATGATTCAGGCCAATTTTAATAGACTTGTGATATAGAGTGTCATATACATCCAGAGAGAATGTGGATCACAACACAGTATTTTTACCTTTGCCATTGTTTACTTGCTTGTTTTTTTCTTTTAATTTTCCCTTTTTGATCTAATTTTTCTTATGCAGCATGACAGATATGGAAATATGTTTAGTAGAATTGCACATATTTAACCTATATTAGATTGCTGGGTTGGGGTGGGAGGAAAGGCAGAAGAAAAATGTGGAAAACAAGGTTTTGTAAGGGTGTATGTTGAAAACTATATGCATATGTTTTGAAAATAAAAAAGCTATTATTGAAAAAAAAGGAAGAAAGGGAGAGAGGGAGGGAGAGAGGAAGGAAAGAAAGAAGAAAAAAAGGAATGAAGGGAGGGAGAGATGGAAGGAGGGAGGGCACCCATAGCCTGAGTCCAGATACATTTCATTTCTCTCCCAGTGTTCTTTTTATTGGAGAACTAGGTGGCACAGTAGTTAAGAGCACTGTCCCTGTAGACACAAAGACCTTAAGTTCAAATGTGGCTTCAGTCACTGAATAGCTATGTAATCCTGGACAAATCTGTTACCCTCTGTTTGCCTCACTTTTGTTCTAAAATAAGGAATATAAAAGGACCTACCTCCCAGGGTTGTTGTTCAGATCAAAGGAGATAATAAGTGTCAAGCACTTAGCACAGTATCTTTTTTTATTTATCAAAATACAGTGTCCAGATTTTGTTTGCTCATTTTTCTCCAAGCTATATTATTTACTCTGGACCTTCTCTACCATGACACAGAAAGTTCCCTCTACCCCTGGACTTCACACATTAGAAGTCCCCTCCTCTACTCCAGCCCATCCCTCTGATTGGTTGGTTCCTCACATCTCCATTCTAAGCCGGATGAAGAAGCCAACCATGTCTTCAATCCTGTCTGAGCTGTATTCCTGATTCTCTAAATTTTCTCTAATCTGTCACTGAACTGTGTACCTTCATCTTTACCTCATCACTACCCCTTCAACAACCCACAACCCTAATCAACTTATGTGCTATCTGCTGTATTAGGATTTAACTTAAATAGAAGAGAGGGCATATATCGTTCTTTCTGTTTATGTTCATATATTGGCTTTGTTCCTGATATTTCTTGTCACAGTGGAATAATTCAGTTTTATTTACTAGAATCTGTTTTTCAGAGAGACTACTTGGGTACAATTTTCTACCTTTCTGTTCTAAGGATTAATCTTCCTTTCAATTTTTCCCTCCTAAATTCACATTTTGTATCTAATTCTACTTACTATCTTTTACCTCATTTTTTCAACTTATTCATAGATTGTCTAAACAAGACATTCCCCTGACCCTCTTCCCCTTTCCACCCCACTACTTATAAATGTTTTAGGATCCCTATCTTCTTGGGTTGTTTCTGGAAGTTGTCTCAGTATACACATACACATACATATGTACACATGCATACGCATACACACATATATTTTGCCTTGTTGTTTTCTTCTCTTTGCTCATATTTTCAGCCTCTTAGATTGAGATACTGTGCTTAAACCAATCCCCTGTGGCACTCTCAGATGGGTTCAGTAGACCTTGTTTGTCTCTTTCTCTTCCGTAGTCTGTGTGTCATTGGCACTCACTAATGATCTGAATAGGGTCATTTGTATAATACAGTGCCTTACCATCTGTCCTAATTATTGGCTTCTGCCTCAGACACCTGGTGATGGTCTACTCTGGATTTTGGCTTTTATGAGTGTTCTTCTCCTGGCAGGATTCTCAGTTGGGACTGTTTTTTGTTCTCCATCAGACTCTTCAGGGTTCATTTTGGATATCACATTGGTCTCCAGGCTCCCTCAAAGGCTCTTCATGTTGGTGTGCAGGTACTGTCTTTTGTTGTGGCTACTAGTACTCTGAGAAATATGTGGCTTCCATATTTACCCGAGCTCCTTTTGACTTCCTTGTTGTGGTATTTGCTTTTCCTAGTCTTTTGTTTCAGTTTATATCTAGGATGAAGGATATTGCTTCTGATTCTTGTTTTTTTTTTATTCTCTTGATCATTAGTGTTCTAGGATCTACTTCAAGATGCTTGCTAGAATTTACATGGGTTTTAGAACTGGGCTTTCCAGAACCATTCATGTTCATCTTAACCTTAAATTTCCAGTGCTAACCTTTTATTAAATGTATGTTGAATTGAGTGTAACATTCATTTTACATAGATGATGGAAATTTGATGTAGAGGTAACATTCCTTACGCAAAGATATTCTTCTATTAAGTAAACTAAAACTATAATCATGATCCAAGTTCATTTTTTTTTCCAAGATGCAAAAAGTGCTCTATAGATTTAATATTCAAGGTGGTTTAGTCAGTTGAGGGTGATGGATGGAGAAAGCAGAGAATTTGGGTTTGATGCTTTTTTTATATGATCTGGAGCAAATTAATTCATAAGATTTGGACTGTTTCCCTCACTTATCAAAAATGATGTCATTGAAATAGATGATTTCTACACCCCTTCTGTCTCTTCTGACCCTTAGGTAAAAATAAAATGCAGAACATTTTAGTAAGAATTGAAGACATTAGAAAAATATTTGAGAAATTATAGAATTTTAGAATGAAGATATTCACTCCTATTACCTGTATGATAATATAATGAACTAACATTGCAAATGATCATCATTGAACAAAAGCCGTCTTGCAAGTTAGGTAGGAAGTAATTCTAATGTTATCACATCTCTCTTTTCTAGAAAGGCTGAAACCAATGAAAAGTATTGGGAATTTGTTCTTCAGAACCATATTTCAAAATATTTAGTTATATGATATATATCTTACTATAAGTTTTATGTTTCTAGTTGAATAGTTTTATAATTTTTCTGCATGCCATTTTTTTCTTAGGGGACTATTACAATGACCCAAATTCTAAATTCTTTCTGTCTCTGTGTCCCTGTCTCTGTCTCTGTCTCTGTCTCTCTGTCTCTGTCTCTGTTTCTCTCTCTCTCTTTTCTCTCTTTTTCTCTTCTGTCTCTTTTTCTCTCTCCCCTTTTCTCTGTCTCTTCTGATCGTGCACCACCCTATGTAACAAAACACATAAAAAGAAATAGTTAAGGACTAAGAATGTATGCCTTAATTAAAAGTTCTCTGATAGATTGGCTAAAATGACAGGAAAAGTTAATGATGAATGTTGGAGGGGATGTGAGAGGGCTGTGACACTGATGCATTGTTGGTGGAACTGTGAATGGATCCAACCATTCTGGAGAGCAATTTAGAACTATGCTCAAAAAGTTATCAAGCTGTGCATACCCTTTGACCCAGCAGCATTTCTATTGGGCTTATATCCCAAAGAAATCATAAAGGAAGGAAAGGGCCCCACATGTGCAAGAATGTTTGTGGAAGCCCTTTTTGTAGTGGCTAGAAACTGGAAACTGAATAGATGCCCTTCAATTGGAGAATGGCTGAATAAATTATGGTATATGAATGTTATGGAATATTATTGTTCTGTAAGAAATGACCAGCAGGATTTCAGAGAGGCCTGGAGAGACTTGCATGAACTGATGCTGAGTGAAATGAGCAGAACCAGGAGATCATTATACACGGCAACAACAATACTATATGACGATCAATTCTGATGGACATGGCTCTCTTCAACAATGAAATGTTTCAAACCACTTCCAATTGTTCATTGAAGAAAGCCATATACACTCAGAGAGAGGGATGTGAAATGTGGACCACAACATAACATTCTCATACTCTTGATTGATGTTTGCTTGCATTGTGTTTCCTTTATCTGATATGTCTTTTGTGTAGATACGATTTTTCTTGCACAACAATGATAAGTTTGGAAATATGTATACATATATTCGATTGGCCAAGTATTTTAACATAATTAACATGTAGTGGATATCCTGCCATCTAGGGGAGGGGTGAGGAGTTGGGGGGAAAAATCTGTAACAGAAAGCTATGTAAGGGTTAATGTTGAAGAATTACCCATACATATGTTTTACAAATAAAATAAAATTTAAAAAGAAGTTCTCTGATAATAGAGATGGAAGAAAAATGAAGACCTGCCATATGTGTTGCCTCCACCATAAGAATATGAGAGCCTTGAGAGCAGAGACAGTTTTACTTTTCCATTTATATCATCAGAGCTTAAGACAATGATTTGTTCATAGTTAATACTTAGTAAATACTTTCAGTTATTTAATAATTGAAAAAATTGCCTTTTGCAAAACATAGTCCTTTGATTTAAAAAAATATTCTATCTCTGTGGGACTCAGTTTCCTCACTGATGAATTGAAAACATTGAACTAAATGGCCTCTGAGGGCCTGCTCAGGTCCAGATTTATGATCCTATAAATTTATCTTTGGAACAAATGAAGACAATCCTGGATTTACTTACTCAAATATTTCTATTATTAATAATTCCATCAATGTGGATTCACATGGGTCATTGCTCCTCAACATAACTGTCATTGTTTCCATGAGTTGCTCTGGTCAGAAAAGAATGGACAGTAAGTACTCTGGTGATTAGCTGCTCAATTGAGGAGAATTAGTCCATTTCTCAGAATGAACTCTAAATTTGTACAAGGTATCAGGAATTGCCAGAAACTATGCTCCATAGACATTGTCTTTAAGAATTCATGGTCACCTCTACACAGTGATGAGAAAGACTTTAGTGGTGATCCACTCTAGTGCTGAATCCACATACCATTATAACAAAAAGTAAATCTTTCTGAACCATTAAACTCCAACTGTAACAACAGATTGAAATTAAGATGATGTTGACAGGTAGTTATTGTTTATCCTTTGTGCTTGAAGAGTACCATGACATCATGAAGATGATGTTGCCATGCTTGCTTCATTTTCTCCTCCAGAGCCATCTGGGTCCAGAAGCAAGATATAGATCAGGAAAGCAGATAATATTAATATTTAAGAACATTGCTTTCATTTAGTTTGTGGTGATTTTTAAGTTTAGGACTAATGCCATAAGCATTTAGAAAAATCTGCCTATATAGATAAATTGCTTTGTTTGTCTTTTTAAAAAAATAATCTCTGAACTCCTGACTTAGAGAGTATGTAATGAAATTCTAGGGTAAGATTTTTGACATATCAAAGTGAAAAAACAAACATTTTGTTTCAGTCTTACATTATAAATCTGTCTTTGACTACAATTATCATTTACTTCTTACACTGGGAAGGATTATCTTTTGCCTTTCTATAACCAATGGAAAAGAAAAACATATAAATAATGTTTGCTGATAATCACTGACATTTATATAGTTCTTCCAAGTTTACAAAGGATCCTGACCATAAAATGAATGATAATGCTGGGAAGAACTACAGTTGTGCTTACGAGGTAGAGATAAGGTCATGGATGTTGTGAAAATGGACTAAAACTTGAATTATTATTATTCTTTGTATAATACGATGCCTTACCATCTGTCCTAATCAATAACTTCTGCTTCTATCACCTGGTGATTGCTCTGAATTTTGGCCTTTTCCAGACTCTGTCTTTCCCTTCTGGCATGATTCTTAATTGGTAATGAGTTCTGACCCCTGCTCTGACCTTACCAGACTCTATTAGGATGTTGGAGATCACACTGGTCTTCTGCTTCCCACAAAGCCTCTTCATGCTGGCACACAGGCTCTGCCTTCTCCAGTGGCTACTGGTTCTCTGAGGCGTGTGTGACTTCTATATCACATGAGCTGCTTTGGGATTCCTGTTATGACATCCTTCCACTGCTTTCCCAGCCTTTCACTTAGTTCTCATCTAGGAGATGACGTTTGTTTCTTGCTTGTTTTCTTGATCATTACTGTGAAAGAATATTATTCTCTTCTATTAATAGAATGAGAAACCACAAAATGTTGTAGAAGAAAAAAGCACTGCATTGGGACTGGAAATATTTGAGTTGGAGTTCAGTTATTGTCAGTTATTTGCTGGTTTGTAACATGGGATAAGTCACTTGTCCTCTTTTAAGTTTAGTTTCCTCTCTATATAATGTTTAAGTCAAAAGTTCAATAAGCATATAATAATAGTAATAACTCATATTTATATAGCCCTACTATGATCCAGCACTGTACTTTACAATTATTACTACAATTATTTGATACCCAACTATCCTGGGAGGTAGGCACTTATATTATTCTAATTTTATGATTCAGAAATTTTATGGTTCAGAGGTTCAGTGAGTTGCTCAGGATCACATGACTAGAAAAGGTCCAAGGCTGAAGTTGAATTTAGGTTGTTTAGAATCCAGGCCCATGCTTTATCTAATATATCGCCAGCTGCTTTTATGATATAAATAAAATAGCAACAAGATTGAGTGATGATCAACTGTAATGGGCTTGACTCTTTTCAACAATGAGGTGATTCAGAGAAATTCCAATAGACTTGTGATGGACAGATGGAAAAAGACATCTGCATCCAAAGAGAGGACTGTTGGCATTGAGTGTGGATCAAAGCATTTTGTTTTCATCTTTTTGTTGTTGCAAGGGTGAAGGTTGAAAAGTTATCTTTTCATGTATTTTGAAAAATAAAAAGCTGCTTTTATATAAAAAAATAATATAAAAAATAAGATATAAGCAAATGCAATTTATTTTTGCTTTTTTGCTGAGGCAATTGAGGGTCACACAGCTAGGGAATGTTAAATGTCTGAGACTAGATTTGAACTCAGGTCTTCCTGTGCCACCTAGCAGCCCCCAATATATTTCTAAAACAAATAAAAAGTCACCTCATATGAAGTGAGGTCTAGCATTTGAGTTCAGAATAGGAAGCACTTCAACTGAACCTTGAAAGAAATTTTGAATTCAAGAGTTTGAATAGAGGAAGAAGAGCATTTTGGGGCAGTTGGAGCAATTTTTCTAAAGGCATGAGGATAGAAGACACATTGTTATATATAAAGAATGCTGTTCAGTTATGCCTAACTCTTCATGACCATATTTGTGGTTTTCTGGAGTGGTTTGCCATTTTTTTCTCCAGCTCATTTTGTAGGTGAGGAAACTGGGGCAAATAGGTTTAAGTGACTTGCCCAGGTCATGTAGCTTTTGTCTGAGGACAAATTTGAACTCAGAAAGATGAGTCTTCCTGACTCCAGGCCTGGCACTCTGTGTACTGTGACACCTCATTGAAATAGCAAATAAATCTATTTGGCTAAATGTAGTAGTATTAAGGTTGGTAATTCTCAAGAAAGATAGGAAAGTTTGTTAAAGCCCAATTATGAGAGACTTGAGATGGAGAACAGAGAACATTTTATATGGTGGCTAGAAGGATTTACTGAAACTTCATTAACATAGATGTGATAGGTGTGAACTATGCTTTAGAAATATCAGTTTGATAGCTCCGGGATTTATGGGTTGGAGAAAGGAGAGAATAGAGACAGAACAGTTAGGAACATGGCAGTAAGCCATGTGGCCTTGGAAGCCATTTAGTATAGCCCTTATTTAAAACAAGAATACCCTTGCTAAGAAAGCTGACAAGTGTCACTTGCTTGAAGACAGTCAGGTGAAGCTTACTATTTTTTGTTTGTTTGTTTGCTGAGGCAATTTGGGTTAAATGACTTGCCCAGGATCCCACAGCTAGGAAATACTAAGTGTCTAAGGTCACATTTGAACTCTGGTCCTCCTGACTTCAGGGATGGTGCTCTAAGCTGCCTTAAGCTTACTATCTTCAAAGAAAGTTCATTCCACTTTGGGACAATTATGATTATTTAAAAACTCAAAACATCAAACCTAAATATATCTTTAATCTACTTATTGTTTCTTATACTGTACCAACTTATTATTTGCCAACTTTTCAGACACAGTGACATAGAATAGATGATTTAAAGACCTAGAGACATATTGGCATCTCTGCTATTATCACTTTGGTATTTGAATGCTATCTAGTTCATTAGAACCAAAATAATATTTCATCTGAAATTTCCGTTTTTTGGTCTGAATTATCAGAGAATTATTTTAGCTCTGTATTTTACACATGTGTATACACACATATGTGTATATGTGTTCAAGCATAGCCTTAGATGAATCCTCTAAGTGATTCTATGATTAGATGAAGTAATTTCATTTTTATTGAGCTGGAATTTTTCCAGATGGTAGAAGATTTAAGTACAGTACTTAAAATACACATTTTTATTCTCTCAGTTGGTGATACCCAAAGCAGGAGTTGTTCCAAGTACAGATGTTCTCTTTGCTTTATTCATCTAAGCCGAAACAAAAAACCGTATCTCAGATAGCACAGAATTTAACCTTTGGTTTATATTGCTCAGTGACATTATCATTATTTCTTGGAGTTCTGAAGTAATCACTAAATTGAAACATTATTTTTAATAAGTTTTTCAAATTTGTAGACTGATTTTTATCAGTTACATATCCATTTATGATTTTTTACAGCTAATATACAGATTCCATAACATTTTTAGAAAACAAAAATCCTTATAGAATGAGTTAAAAAAATTAGTGAGAAAATAAATGAATTGGCTTTATGTTCTGCATAATTACCCAGACCTAAATATTATTCTTATCACTAGTTTTGTCCCTTCCCTGCTTTGAAAGCAATGACACATGAGGATGCCATTGTCATTCAGTCCAGCATTGCTACCAACATGTCTTCAGCCACTGACCAAACCCTGCTCTTTCATAAGGCTGAATTCTTTGCCTGAATTTGCATTGTGCTAGTTCCTTATCTACCCTGATTCTTTGAGCAATCCTTTGATGCTACTTCCTCAGTTATTTAGGCCACAGCAAATTCTACATTGATACCTTGGTGCTCTTGTTCTCCTACAATTCTCTTTCTGCTTCCTTCTACCTCCTGGTCTGATTATTATTGCCTTTATACATAAATTATTTAGTAACACAGCATTTAAGATCAGTCATTCATATTAATTATAATATTATCATGAAAAAAAAACATTTCTTTTACATATGTTTACAACTTTATGTCATAGCAATTAAATAAAATTCCCAATATATAACTTCAAAATAGATTTAGCCAGGAAGAATGTAATTATAATATACTGAGACTGATTCCACAAGTCTCTCCAGGCCTAGGGGGAAAAAAAAACTTTAAAAAAAATATGATGAAAGTTTTCCTTAACTTTTATAAGAAATAAAAATAAAATCCACAGTACAAATTCAGTCCTAGAAACCTCAGGCTCTAGTCTCACTAGTATTCAAAGGATTAATTTATTATTGTTGATAGTCTGCAGTCATGTGAATTATAGAAGTCTGTGAAATCAGCTCCTGCTCTAGGCCTTTGGTATCAAAATCCATAAGCCTCTAGAAGCATCCTTCTGCTACAGACTACTGCCAGTCTCCTCTCTCCCCCTTTCAGGTTATGTGGAATACTGTATGTCCTGACTCACTGGACTTTCCGGATGATATTAGTTTCAACCTGATCTTACTAAAGCAATATTAGGTATCACATTTTAAGAAAAAAATTTCTATTAATAACATTATGGAAAATGTTTTCCTGATCTTTGAATAGATAATAATCCTACAATGGTAAAGATTTAATAAATTAAAGTCAGATTAAAGTCAGATATCTTACTTTGGAGCTTGCTGGGCACTGGGAGGGCAAATTTGAAGGGGATTACTTAAATTTATTTTTAATAAGGAATTAAAAACAAAAACTTTGTTATTCAGCTATACAACTCAGAATATATTCTATATAATGAGCTTCACAATTTTTATTCTAAGTATAATTCTTAATTAGTAAGTCATTTTCCAATCCCATACTGCCTTGTTATAACAGAAGAGCCCCTATAAAAAACCTTTACTTTGTAGAAGAAAATACCAGTAGAGGAAGAAACCTCTAGGGAAACATTACCAGCAAGGAGACCAGGGTGATTAATGGTTATAGGGAGTTTGCTGACACAATAAAATGGTTGGTAGTACTTTGCTTGGAGAAAAGTTCTGAGAAGGAGAAAGGTCTCTAGAGTAGATTAGTTACAGATCAAGGTCTGGAAACAAAATCGGACAAGTTCAGTTATCAAGAAGTTTAGGAAACTGCTTTGTTAAACTCAACAAAGAGAAAAATTATTTTGTTGTTGTTGGAAAGAACCAAGGGAAAGATTAGAGTTTAGCTGCAAGATAATTTGTATTTCCCAGTGGAAACTGCCAAAATAGGATTTAGAGATGACAAGCCACCAGTATACATATTGGGGTAGGAGAGGTCCTTGAAGTAGTTATTCACATGTAGCCCTCAGTACAAAGAATAGACACCTGTCTGTTTTCCTTCCCCTGGCTAACATGGCTTAAAGAGGACATCTTGCTTAGATGGTGAAAAGGGTAATGTGCTAAATGACAAACAGGAATGAAGGAAAAATCAATGATCCAAGAATCAGAAGATACTAATTGTTATGCTGGCTCTAGATCACTTAGCACTGGTTTTGGAATCAGAAAGATATGAGTTTCTAATCTTTTCTTAGACATTTAATTATTATGTAAAAATCTGATAAACCCCATAACTTTCCTCAGCCTCATTTTCCTCTCTTAGTGGTAATAATGGTGCTTATTTACATTTCTGCTTTGTATGTCAAAATGAAAAAAATTACATAAAGTGCTTTTCAAGCAATAAAGTTCTTTATAAATGTTAAGTATCTCTGCCTCTATCTCTGCTTTCTCTTTCATCTCTCTGTCCCTCTCCTCTGACTCTCTTTCTCTTCCTTTTTTTTCTCCCTGTTTATCACTTCCCTCTCTCTATTTATAAATATGCATGTGTATTTGGACAGAACCTAGAATATAAGGAGCTTCTGATGAAGAAACTGCCTTTCCAATGCAGAGTGGTTTTTGTTATGAAAATTATAGTTTGAGGGAGTTGCTTCAGAATGATAACATATACTATTTTATTACTTTTGTGTCTTTGGAGAACTCACAACTCAGAATTTGTTTATCTATAAAATGGGAATAATTGAATTTACTATTTCTGTTTGTCAAGATTGTCATGAAGATGTCAGTACTCTTTTGAAAAGAACTTCTAATTCCATTAAAAAAAAAGCTTACCTATGAAAGGTTATTAGAATAGCTCCAAAATATATTCACATAGAAAGCAAGGAGTATGAGAAACAGTATGTTAGCAGTGGCAACAGAGAATATCATTGCTGTCACAGCTGTGTGTCAGAGCCTCAATCAGTAACCACTGTGAGGGCCATATGTCAAAAAAGTTTAGGTTTTCTAACTAAAGCAAGTGAAGTAATGTATGCACTCCTCCAGAAGGAATTTTGAGACAGCCTTTACCAGAACCACATTATTGAGAATGCTAGTGTCTGATTGCCAGTCTTGTTGATTGTAATGCTGGTCTGGCATCGAATTTTGTGTTAATCGACAGTCTGAGTAAACGAACCAAAAAATGTTCTATGATTGCTGTTAACCTCAGCAAAGACAGAAGCGGCCTCCGCCACAGCAACTGCCTCATATGGATGTCAAGGGAATTTGTGAGCTGCCTGCATTCCCTCCAAGCAGCAGACAGCTGTTAAGCCATCTCGGGTGCATTTGTTGTTTGTTTTGCTCAGTATAACTTTGGACTTTTTGGTGGGAAGATGATGAGGGGGGCAGATTACCTATTAAATTTAAATAGGGATGAGTTTGAGGTGACAGCGTTATAAAATTAGCCTTCAAATCCATCTTAAATTATATGGAAGGACATATTATTATAAGAAGTGGATTTTCACTGTTATAATTAATTACTTAAGGTTCAAATGGGACAAGACCTATCTGATTTAAGATTGTGCTTTATTTTTGAAAAAGAAGGGAATTATGCTTTGATTTTTCATGAAAATGTTGAACAGATAGTGCATGTAGCTATTTGGATGACTATGTTTTAAAAGTTCCATTGAAATTTCTCTTAAGGACTATTGATTTCCTGCTAAATTGAGCATTTGTTTACTTCCCTTATTTTCAACTATGCCACCAAGATTCATATTTTCTTTTGAGATCAGTTTACAAGTAATTAAGCTCAAGAAATCTTATTGAATTGGTGCACTTCAGAATTCCATTTTAAATGTTCTTGGATAAGAAATGTTAAAAAGTCATAGTTTTCTAACCAAAAAATACTCAAAATGGTATTATCTTTACTATACATAAAGAATAGTTTGGGTTATAGCTAAAACTATATACATGCACAATGCATGTGCAAATACATGTGTATCACACTAACAATTTGCTAAAATACATTCATTTTTTAAAAATTTAATTCTACTTTAATTGTTTATCACCCTATTTGGGAGGATATTTATTGACCAGTTGTTACAATTGCTAATAATTCTGTCCTCACTCAGAGGACAGATATGGACAACTGAAAGGCTGAGTTTATATTACTTCGAAATCGTCAATTGAATTTTAAACAAGTAAACCCATCAATTATATGAGGGAAAAAAGTGAGAATATCAATTGTTTACTTGAGGAAAATGGTTGATAATTCAGTCAAAATGGTTTATTTAATAAAACACTATAAATATCAGACCTTATATTTAGAACCAAAAGGGAACTTTAGAGACAATTGAGACCAATTTCTTTAGTTTACCTATGAAAAAAAGTGAAACAGAAAAGTTAAATGACTTGTCCTGGGTCACACAATTCTTAACTGTTTGAAACAGGATTTGAATCCTGGCCTTTGCAACAAGCCAATGTTACATCTACTGTGACCCATAGTCTACCCTGAAAATTCAAGAAGACAGTTGAGGAATTGATCCATTTAAATTCTTCAAAAATAAAATGCAAAGAAATCACTCACTGAGGAAGAAGCATTCATAAATCTCTACTGACTATAAAGATTTAAATCACTCTGTGATAATCATATATAGATAGATATCATATAGATGTATTATTTTTATGACTTGATTTTTCATACATGATTTCTCTTAACAAAATGTTAGTTGTTCTGACACTGTTAACCATTACTATCAAAATTAGCATATTTTTCACATAATAAGAATGATAAGTATGTATTGGTCATCAGCTAATTAAATTTAGATTTGAAACAGGCCCTAGAGATGATCTAATTTATCCCTGTCTCAGTTTACAGGTGAAGAATTACAATGCAGAGAACATTTCCCAATGTAAAAGAAGAGCACATTAGATACAAGAAAAAGGAACACACATACACACACACACACACACACACACACACACACACACACCTTAATACCAACCAAAATTTATAAGGAATTAATATCAGTTTAAGAATATTTTTTACAAAGTTAGATATATTTACTGTGAGGGTTATCCTATTGGACTTGCTGACATCAGAATTCAGCCGAATTTATTTTCCAAAATTTTAGAAATAAACTCGACTTCTTCTTCTTCTTCTTCTTCTTCTTCTTCTTCTTCTTCTTCTTCTTCTTCTTCTTCTTCTTCTTCT
>JAJPUD010016476.1:0-33964 GCA_023553655.1 Myrmecobius fasciatus
AGAGAGAGAGAGAGAGAGAGAGAGAGAGAGAGAGAGAGAGAGAGAGAGAAGAGTCAGACAGAGAGAGAGATAGACAGAGAGACTTTGTGTTTTAACTCCCTACATTTCACCCTTTCAACTCTGAGCATCCTGCCCTAAGATCTACTCTGTCCTGACTGGTGAGTCTATGATTGATGCAATAGACCACTCCCAATAATTCACATTCTTCCCCTCCCAATCATTTTCTTGAAATCCATGGGACCCACTAGCCACTATCACCCCCCAGGATCCATTGCATCTTGCCATTGGCTCTGTTACTGAGCATTCCAGCCCCTAGGCTTTAATCTCTGGAACGGGAATCATTGATAGTGATTCTGAACTGGTCACTGGTAATAAGAGACATGTAATAATCAACTTCACCATGGCTCCATCCACTATTCTATGACTTCCCAAACCCAAATACCTCTTTTTAACTGTCACTTTTCTACATATATTGCCTCCTCTTTTTTATAATGAAACTCTTTGAGGGTATAGACTGCCTCACTTTTGCATTTATGTTCCTAGTAGTTAGTCCAATACCTAGTAGAAAAATGAGCTTAATAAATATTTTGTTACACATCCATATATACATCATCTATATATTCATTAATAAAGATATTCTTTATTTATAATATATATATAAGGAATATCCTAGGCTTCTTCAGCAATACATCTATCAGTATAGTTTGTTTGAGAGTGCTGACTCCACATATATTCTGATAGAACCCTTCCATTTCTGTAAAAACTTCAGTCAAGTTGCTTCAGACTATGTAATTCATTTTGTATCCACTTAGGTAGGCCCTTTATTTTCTCTTTTCCTGAGTCTACCACTTCCAGGCTGAATCATTAAATAGAATAGGTCAATTATCCTTAGAATAGTAGCATAAGTACTATTCTGCTTATCACTATGCTAACTGGGCTAGTCCCTAAATGAGGAAATAGAATAAGCCTTGATCCTGATTTAATAATTATTTGTTAATATAATAAAAAGCCATTTCTCTCAGTGTGAAGACAAAAAACAATACAAATAAAACAAATGGCAGTTCTGGGGGCACAAGAAGTTAAGAAATGTATTTCCTTCAGATCAAATCCTTCATTGAATAGGGCAATTGCTTCCCCTCTCCTTTCACTATCACCAATCTTAGGTTATAGAGTGAATTATAAATTGTAGCTCCCCAACACCTTCAAAGTCTATTATTATCTAAAAAAGATTACCACAGTAGATACCCATTGATTATGAATGGCTGAACAAGTTATAGTACATAGCTGAAATGAAATATTATTGATCTGTAACAGACAACAAATAAGATGAATACAGAGAAGCATGGGAAGACTTACATGAATTAATGGAAAATGAAGCCAGGAGAGCAATTCATATGACTATAGAAATGCAAATAGAAACAACAATTATTAAAATTGAACATTGTGAAATCATAATAACTAATCTTGATCCAAAAAAAAGATATGAAAAAATTCCTTTCTTTGTCCCTATATAAAAATTGGGCATTATGGATATGAAATATTACAGACTTTTTTTTTGACACACTGTTTAGTTTTTGGAACTCCTTCTTCCCCCCTTCAAACCATACTCTATCATAAGAGAAAAGAGCAATGTTTCATAGTGGATAGATAGCTAGTCTTGGAACTGGGAAGGCCTGAGTTAAAATCTGTTCTTCCTCTGATACATACTGGTTGTATGACCCTTTACAAATCACTAGAATCTCCCAGTAATTTAGGCAACTCTACAAGATTATAAATTGCAAAGAAGATGCAAATCTACTTTAGCAAAGGGAGTTTCTTCACACAGATGTTCCCAATCCTTAGAAAATAACAAAACCAGATTCTATTCCTATCCTATTAGTCAAGTCAACAAATATTTTTTAAGTCTTTACTTTTGTCAAGCACTGTTCTAAGTATTGTAGATATAAAGAAAGGAAAAAAAAACAGTCACTGTTCTCAATGGGTTCACATTGTAACTGGGGAGTGATATAAATAAACTATGTACATATAAGATATTTATATAATACTTACATATAATATAATACTTATATAATAAACTGGAAGTAATGTTAGAGGGAAATACCAGCATTGGGAAGGGAGAATTAGGAGTGAGGGAGAAAAGACTGGGGAAGGCTTTTCTGCAGAAGATAAGATTTGAGCTGAGTCTTAAAAAAAAGCCAGAGACCAGGAAGCAGAGGAAGGTTGGGAAAGCCAAGTTCTTTGGAAGGTGAAGGGAGAAATATATTGGGAAATATAAGTGATATAAAGACAAAATATAAAATAATTTTAAAGGCTACATCACTATCTCCATATAGCTTTCTCTGTTCTCTCCTTTATTTTCATACAATAAACAATTGCAAATAAGAAAAGTGGATTCTAAGGGTACTAGGAAAAACAAACTTCTGTGTCTTTAGCTAATACCTCCAATTTTAAAAAAAATGCACTATAGAACACAATAAACACAGAGAATTACCTGCAGAGTAACTGATGCTGAGAGTTAGTTTCATCATCTTGGATTCCTTCTTTTAAGTAGTTTGTGTCTTCCAGGAACAGGTGCATGAAGGGGAAATAATATTCAAATCAACTTCTGACCATTTCAGCTAAGAACAGATGAGCCTTACTGGAGCCAAATCTCTTCTACCCTCCTAGGCCCTGAGGTTGTTCTCATTTGTCAGTTTAATGGTTTATATTCTTCCAAACTGAGGGCTAACCTCCTGTGCCTGCTGCATTTTTAAAACCATTCCCTCTCCAGAGACACCTTTCTTTGACTTTAGTGACAGCAGTTTTTTCTTCCCTCTTCCCCCAGCCTTTCCCTATCTTAAAATGATTTTGAGCATCCATAGTAGAGTCTCTGAGTGCAATGCTCCAGGAAGCCCATTTGCACACTTGACAGAAAAAAAAAGAAATTGTGTTTGTTTATGCAACTGCTCAGTGAGCAAGGATGAGGAATTGAGTTATTTATTTGATGACTCAGGCCTTGATGACTAAATTGGAATTTGCTTCTGTACCTTGAGGGAGGGAAGAAAAGAAATCTAATAGATTAAATGGGACTGTTCTGTATCTCTCTATGTGCCTCATCCAGGAGACCAGGCATTGTATAATTAACTCCTGGGGAAAGGAAGCTGGCTGTGGACTCAGAAACTAAACCTTGCCAGACTCAGCAAGTAACTCTATCCTTCCAGGGCTTGTCTGAATGCTGTTGGTCTCATGGGTTTGTCTTTCCAATGTCATCATGTGCAGCTTTTCAATGTCCTCTAGCAGCTATTCTGCTGTCCTGTATTTGTGTCTTTCTGTCCATTATCATCAGACATCACATCAATTTGAAATCCTACAATACATGTAATACTGTTCTAAGTCCTTGAAGAGTTAAATAGATGGTGTAAGATGAATGAATTTCCTTTGATCCAAGAAAGGACAATGGGCTAAGAAGGGCTGAGGAGAGTAGGGATTATACCAGAGCTAAATAATAATTATAATAAATAAACAAATATTTTATATTTATAGATTTTAATTATATGACATAATATTGCATAATATATAATTATATATTGTTATATGATTATATAATATAATATATATATATAAACAAATAAATAAATGTCAAATTAGCAATTCAACCAATGGCCAGTAAAGAGGTACTTGCCCACCACATACTCTATTTACCTTTTCCTTCTCCATTGTGCTTTTCCACACACCTCTCTTGTGAAGTTAAGTACTATTGAGGATCATCCTTTCCCATTCTAAACATGAGCAGATGCACCAAAGGTATAATGAATTAATTTTATTGAAAACCTATCATGTAGTTAAGATCTGGATATTGTGAGTACAGAAAATATTGAATTATGTTGGGAAGGAGATACTGAGTCAAGGAAACACCAAAGCAATTAATGTTTCTCAAAAATTGTTGTTTGTCCTTTGTTTTTGAAGGGGGCCAGTGACGTTACAGGGTGACATTTTGGATTTAAGTGGATTTAAATGATGCAGAGTAGAACAAAGTCATCAGACCCACTCTTTTCCAGAGTCACAAAAGTCCAGTGGTGAGACACGAGTCAGGACAACTGGTGACAATCTGGGATGCAGTGAATGACTTTGGAGTCTTTGATGTCTGACCAAGTTCTCATTGCCTTTATGGCCATTGGAACAAATTATTCTCATCTGCCCATTTCACCAAAGAAAGTCTTCATATGCTTGGGGTAGACACCCTAACTCAGTGATAAAATAGCATTAGGAAATATCAGAGGGAATCACAAAGCCAGAGCTATAGCTATAACAATGTGAATAACTGTTGTCTTCTGACTTCAGAAACTCGTATAGGTTATCACTTTTCTTCCTTTCTTCACAATGGCAAAATAAAAAGATGATTGCAAGGGTTTTATATTGTGGGATGGTGGAGTTTATATGGTCTGAGACTGTAATATAGCTATGAGATCCTGGCAAAAATCCTGAAATGTGGAGTCTGACAGAGAAATTAGCATGGCAACTTCTCTAAAAGTAAGAAGTAAATAGGTATAATGAACATATACAGACTGACCCTATTCTGAAACATCATGATGATCAACTTGGCACAAAGAGCAAGTGGTGCTTTTTTGAGTTCTATTAGTATAAGAAAGTTAGATACAACAAATCAGAAATACCAATACCCCAGCTCCTTTGAATAGTTCAATGTAGTTCAATTATCCATTATTGTGGATAAACTAAATTGTACCTAAAAGTGAACAGAAGATTTAAATGATTTTTATTACATACTATTACTACAATTTTAACAAACCTAGAAACAGAGATTATACATTATAACCAAGGACTTCATGTTACCTTTTGTAAAAAAATATCTTCAAGTTTGAGTTATACAACAATACATTGCAGATTATTAGGAGGGCAAACATAAGAAATATCTTTCTTTCTTACCCCAGATTAGATGAAACAGCAGCAGAAATTGAGGAACTTAAGTCTAAAAATAAAAAAGCTAATGAATGCAAAAACATTGAATATCTTGGCTGAACATGAGCTCCAAAGGTGTTACTTAATAATGAAATAGATGGCAAAAAATTGTGTGAATAACTTAACCATGATTTTGAAAAGGATGTGGGTACACAGAATGAAATTCACAAAAAAGCTATTTTTTAAAGTTTGATAGCACAAACGCAAATAATAGAACCAATATAGCCAAACAGAATAAATTTTAAATTATGGAACCTTCATGAAAGAATATATTCTCCCACAATATTTGACATTGTAATGACATTCCAATGCATCCAATAGTGTATACTGAGATTATTGCTATGGTAAGGTCTATAGGAGGAAAAACAGAGTATATTCCTTAGGATAGTAGTGAAATACCACAATAGCAAAAGTGGCTTGAGAAAACTGTTGAAAAACCTGTAGAAAGACATTGGAAGATTACATCATTACCTATTTGAGATATGCAAAAGAATATTGGAAACAATATTACCCAATTAAAGAGAATTTTTAAAAATATATGTGAAATGGGAAGGAAAGGAAGGGAAGGGAAAAGAAGGGAAGGGAAGAAGAGAAGGTAAGAGAAAGGAAGGGAAGGGAAAGAAAGAGAAGGGAAGGAAAGGGAAGGAAAAGGAAGGAAAGGGAAGAACGGAAGGAAGAAGGGAAGGGAAAGGGAGGGAGGAAGGGAGGGAGGTAAAAAGAAAGAAGAAGGAAGGTAAAAAGAAAGAAAAAGGAAGGAAAAAAGAAAGGAAAGGAAGAGAGGAGAAAGGAAAAAAGACAGAAGGAAGGAAGAAAAGAAAAAAAAGAAAAATAGCATGCTTCAGTCTGAATTCAAACTATATCACTTCTTTCTTTAGAGGGAGATAGCATGTTTTATGATTTGGGGGATTGTCTTGGATCATAGCATTGCTGAGAATAGCTAAATCATTCAAAATTCTGTTAATATAATGAATGACTAAACAGCAATATCAAAGGAAGTGATAATCTCTAACTTCACTGGGAAAAAGTAAAACTAAAAAAAGAAGACTGACATGAGTAAAACCCAAAATGATTGGTTTGTATGCTTCATAATGAAGCATAAATTATGAGTAGTCACATCAACAGCTTCTTCTGATATGAATTTGATTCCATCTTTCTTGATGGAAAGCATCACATATGTATTACTAAAAGACCAGAACCCCAATGACCATTTCAATGACAGGGAAATTAAATGTTTATCTACTTTATACAAAACATTCACAGCTTTTAAAACTCAAAATTTTATAAATATGAAAACAAAACAACATATCTATCGATGAAGGAATATGCAAAAAATCTACAGTATTGAAGAATAATCCATTATTAGTTTAGTGATAATTAAACAAGCCATCAAAAGAGCCATAATATTGATTCCATTTTTATTGATTTTCTCAAAGCCTTTGACTATTTCTAGACTTGTGGATTAATCATCTTCTGCAAAGTAGGTCAAAGCATAGGAAGAATAGAATATTGATAGCCTATATGAAATCTATTTGCTACTTAAAACTTATCACTAACATAATTTCAAGAAGTAATATAAAATTTAACATTTTCCAGAGAGACAGTTTAATTCATAGATAATTTTCTGTAGAAATTCATAGCATAATCATTTTAGAGCTGAAAGGAATCTTAGAGACCATTAACTCTAATCCCCTCATTTTGCATATGAGGAAACTAAGTCATAAAAATGTTAAAAGACTTATCCGGAGTGACACTGCTGGTAATTGTTTGAAGCAGTACTTAATCAAGGTATTCCTCAACACAAGCCCAATGTTCTAAATAGAATGGACTGATTTTCTTTTTTTACATAGTACTTAATAAATTTTGTATTAAAGCTTTTTATTTTCAAAACATATGCAAAGGTAGTTTTCAATACTCACCCTTGCAAAATCTTGTGTTCCAAATTTTTTTCTCCCTCCCTTCCCCTAGATGGCAAGTTATCCAAGATATATTAAACATGTGCAATTCTTCTACACATATTTCCTCAATTATCATGCTGCACAAGAAAAATCATATCAAAAAGAAAAAAAAATGAGAAAAACAAAATGCTAATAAACAACAAAAAAATGAAAATATGTTGTGATCCACACTCAGTTCCCACAATCCTTTCCCTGGGATGACTCTCTCCATCACCAAATTTATTGGAATTGGCCTAAATCACCTTATTGTAGAAAACAGCCAGGTCCATCAGAATTGATTATCACATAATCTTGTTGCTGTGTACAATGTTCTCTTGGTTCTACCCACTTTACTTAGTAACAGTTCATGTAAGGCTTTTCTGAAATCATCCTGCTGATCGTTTCTTATAGAACACTATTCCATAACATTCATATACTAAACTTATGTAGCCATTTTCCAACTGATGGGTATCCACTCAGTTTTTAATTCCTTGCCACTACAAAAAAGGGCTGCCACAAACATTTTTGCACATGTGTGTCCTTTCCCCTTTTTTATGATCTCTTTGGGATACAGACCTAGTAGAGACACTGCCGGAAAAAAAGGTAATGCAAAGTTTAAAAACCCTTTGGGCATAGTATGGAATGACTTTTGAGGCAAATAGGAAATCATATGAAAGCATCATATTAATCATTCCACTAATCCATCCACAAGCATTTAATAAGCCCATAGTATATCTAGGCATAATGATATATACAGATAGCATCAAGTTATGTGGCTCTATTGAAAACTATGTTTTTTAAAAAGCTGTCACAAAGAAATCTATAATTTCACACACAGTTTTCTTTTGCCTATATTTTGTATATAAAAATATTTAAATTTACTGGTTTCGTCAAGTTCAGAAGAACCAAGAATTGATAGTAATTTTAAAAGATAAAGTTAATTCATTTCCTGAAATCTTTCAGCATTTTTATAAAAAATATCTATGGGATCTTTAAGTATAAAATTCTTAATGTATGTCAAGGAAAAAAAAGACACTGAAGAGTCTGAGTTTGAATTTGTAGGTCAAATCAAATCAGTAGACATAAGTAGTTCTTAGAAATTTCTTGGTCTTCTCAGGGAAAGGCACTTTAATCATAAAACTATGAAAGAGAAGGATGAGCCTGTGCATATTGAAATTGCCTGGCATCCCAAATCAAAAGTTAGTGGGATTTGCAGCAATTAATATCTATTTACTAATACTCTTAATGAATATTTTTAGAGAAAATTAAGGACAACAGGGCTATAAAATGTTTAACCAAAAACTGGTAAAATGTTAAAAACACATAGAGCTCATAACCCCAAAGAAGCAATGAAAAAAAAAAGGATAACAAGTTCATTGAAAAGGAAAAAAAATGGCAAATGTTCTTAGAGCCCATAATATGCAAGTTAACATAGAAATGAATTTATAACAAAAAAGCCTCTCTTCATATAGCAAGTCAAACATTGCAACAGGCATCACTCACTACTAAATATTGGATGTTTTGCATCTAATTGAAAATGATTTCTTTCTAGGTGGAATCTGTGGTCTAAGCTATGGTCCAAGAATAATGTCAAAAGGCACTCATGAGTTATACTCACATAAACTGAACAAGCAATATGTTGACAAAGAAGTGCCAATAAAATGAGTGAGTCATGCAATATATATTTTAGTTAAAGAGAGGTTTATGATAAAAATTCAGTATTAAGTAATTGCCACAAGAAATTATATAAAGTTTATATTTAAGATGACTCCATAAACTTAATGATTGGTGCAGATTCTGCAATGAAATGGTGAAAACTGAGCCCCATATTGTTTCAGGTTAAATAAATTAACATCTATCAGCTACACAGAAAGATAAAATTGGATGGTCAGAAGTACACTATCACCATAAACTGAAACAACAATCTACAAAAATAGACTGTCAAATATCCTTTAGAATTCAGCAAATGAACTATACTAAAAGCAGAACATCATCACAGATTGAACTATAGCCTACAAGTACCTAGACATAACATTAATGCATAAGCATTTAAGAATAGTTTTATTTGGTGTTGCCAAAGTTAATAATACTTATCTCCAAAATATATGGAATGAAAAGCTTTCAAAATGCAAAGACATAATAGTTGAATAAACAATGTAGGAGTAGGATGAGGGATATGTCATCTCAGTTGTTCTTTTTGTTCTTTGAATGCTCTTGAAGATGTTTTTCAAGAGTCCACAGAAGATGAATATATAACCCAATTCTTTTTTTTTCAATTATAAAGATAAGTCATTTTACCCATATGCACAGTAGTCCACAGGACATTAAATATTGAGGAATAATAGGATAGTAACTAATCTTTGTATTACTTCTATCTGAATTTTGTTTTTAAAAGTTGAGAATGCGGTAACAGTGATAATGACAACAATAATTTTAAATTATAAAAGGATGAATATCAGGTGTGGAATAATTCATAGAATTTAGATTTAAACAAATATCTTATATAAAGTAGGTCAAAGCTTAGGAAGAATATAATACTGATAGTCTATATGAAATCTATTTGTGATATATATATATATGTGTGTGTGTGTGTATTCATATTATATACACACACAGACACATAAATTGTGCTTTTTATATTTAGAGCTTAAATGGACACTAGAGATCATTCAATCCAATCCTCTTAGCTTAATGATAAGAAAAGTTATTCCTAGAGTATTTAAGTATTTTACTCCAAGCTCCACTTTATTTGAATTATTGCCTTAGTCTGATTCAAACAATTTGGAAGATTTTCATAATAGAGTTGGATAAATTTTTCTGTGATTATATTAAAATATATTGAATGAAGGCCTATTAGAATCTTAGCATGTAGTGACCTTAGACCTAAGAGATGTGTCAGGGGAATGAGTATAAAAAAGTAGAAGGGGTTCAAAGCAAAGTATACTATTGGGCACAAGGAAGGGATATGGATATTTCTGGCTTGAGAGTTCGAAGAGCAAAATGGTGGGACTAGGCAGAAAAATAAGAAGAGTCAAAAGAAAGTTAGTCTTCCACAAATAATCTTGATGAATCCTAAAAGATGCACTCCAAAGGAAATTTTTTTGGATTAACATAGTTCTGGAATTGGAACTCAGGTCTCTTTGAGCTTTCTGCTACAACCAAATCTACTAGTTTCAATGAAATTTATCAACCTCCTCATTCTAAGTAATATCCTAATATCTTTTATTGCTCATTTTATGTCATTTAGCAAAAAAAAACATATAGGAAAAATATATTTCCATCTTCCCAGCTTCAAGCAAAAACTCACAGAAATCTAAGTAAGAAAAACTGAAGAGGAGAGTTTGAACATTCCCTCTATTCTTTGATATGGCTTTTCTTGAGGCTACAAACCCCAGATGTGTAAGGCCTTGGGCATGAGTTCTAAGATGAATGGCAGGCCTGCGGCAAACATTGCATCAGACTCTTAGAACTTGGCAGTGTCTTTTCTCTTAGGATACAGCTAAAAAAGGTCTTTCTTTTCAGGAGATCATATAAGAGCAATAGATTGAAAATTCAAGTTTTCCTTTTGATAACTATAGAAAGCATTTAAAAAATGTTTCTGTTTTTGTAGAACCTGCCAGTTCTTTACAATATTCCTGGACAGAGACTTATCTTCAGTCTCAACTCTGTCACCATACTAAGGACTATGGTTTTGGCTCCAGCTTTTGATGTCATTTGCACAGTTATACTTTTTTTGACAGCCTCCCCATATAGCCATAATGTTCAGATAGACAATAGAGAGATTCTTGTGGGATTTTTGACAGATTCTTGGGGAATCTATCACCACAAAATCACCCAGTTAATTATATTCTCTCTAATTTTCACTAAAATAAAACTATCATTATAAAGAGTAGTTTGTTGATTTATTGATTCTATTAGCACTTATTCATTCAGTAATAGCTCTGTTTATTAGGCACAGGAGTAAAGCCCATTCACCTAATAATGTCTCTCTGAAGAAAGAACAATTAGAAAATTGATAATCTGTATTGCAATGGCCAAATCTAATTGCTAAAGGCCCTTAGTAAAAAAGAAAAGTGTTTTCCAAGTCTTGCGTTTTCCATCCCTGAAAGAGGCTCAACAAATCCACATTCACCTGGTAATAGTTGTGTTCAAGACAGAAGCCATTATTTGAAATTAGCAATTAGCCTTATGAAGAGGTTAAACAAGTAATCAGTTCATTAGTTTTTCATTGTTGTTCCTTCAATGTGGGGTGCTAGAGTGGTGTCTTAAGCAAGGAAAAAAAAAACAGATGGGTACAGTTTTAAATCCATTTAAATAATCTGTGTGTATAATTTTATATAAATGAAATCATATATAAATGAAATTACCAGGGTTAGCACTTTAAAATATCAAAACTTTATACGTTAAATTTATAACACTTTAAAATTTCCAAAGTTGTCTAGATTGATTCATTTGATTCTCAAATCAACACTTATAAGAAAAGTGAATATCAAAGGATCAAACTGCTCAAAAGAGCTTGAGGTGGGATTTGAAGCCAGGTCTTCCTGATTTCAATGGAGAAGAAAATGGCTAAGAAACAACCAACAGGATGATTTCAGAGAGCCCTGGAGAGACCTACATGAACTGATGAAATGAGCAGAACCAGGAGATCATTATACACGGCAACAAGACTATATGATGATCAATTCTGATGGACATGGCTCTCTTCAACAATGAGGTGATTCAAACCAGTTCCAATTGTTCAGTGATGAAGAGAGCCATATATACCCAGGGAGAGGTCTGTGGGAACTGAGTGGGGAACACAACATTTTAATGCTTTCTGTGAATATTTGCTTACATTTTGTTTTCCTTCTTAGGTTGTTTTTTTTCCTCTTTCTAGATCTGATATGTCTAGATGACATATATTGGATTTGTCATAGAATTTAACATATTTAACATGTATTAAACTACCTGTCATCTAGGGACGGGAATGGGGGGAAGGAGAGAAAAATTTGGAACAAAAATTTTTTTTTGCAAAGGCCAATGTAGAAAATCATTCATATGTTCTGTAAATAAAAAGCTTTAATTAAAAAAAAAAGAAAATGGCAAACCACTCCAGCTTCTTTGACAAGAAAACCCCAAATGGATTCATGAAAAATGGGAGACAATTAAAAAACAACTAGACCTGCCTTCAAATCCTGCACTCTATATACTATGGTGCCTTACCCTACCAATTTCAAAAGATGATATGGGTGGTAAATATATGCCATTGTGGGCAATGCTGACTTGTATTTGTATGTTGATATATGTAACTATACAGATTTGTAAACTTCCAGATAACAGATACTAACTCATTTTGTGCATAAATTGCTTCACATGATCAACTGCTAAATTCCAAACTTGCTCCCATTTTCCCACCTTAAATGTTTTCTCCTTTCTTCCAATACTAAGGGATAAGTAAGGAAATCATTTTTCTCTACATAATTTTATCCCTCTAGGAGCAAACAGTAAAATACTTTTGAAGGTCTGGTAATAAAGCTAAGAAACTGTGAATTGTAAATGACTAAGTGACTCATTCTTGTTCACACCACTTCAACTGCTCTTATCTAATCATCAGAGGGAACCAATGTGGCTGGTCATCTGCTTCCCACTAGGGAGGAGAACTTTTCTTTCAGGAACAATATTACTCCATGCCCTATTTTAGTAGCAAACTCTCTTTGAAAGGCAGGAGGGATTGACACATCATAAAAACATTAATTCTAGAAAGGATCTTTAGATCCATGCTTAAAACCCCAAGCTGGCCAGGAAGAAGAGTCAGAATACTCCCAGCTCCCTATGGCTTTTTTTCATCCTTTCTCTCTACTCTCATTCCTCAGCAATCTTTCTTTCTTTCAGGTTCATCCCATGTATCAAATGATCATGTGAAATAGCTTGCAATGTATTTTGCAGACCTAAAAGTGATAATTCTTATTATTATTAATTGTAATAAAGTGACAGGAAAATATTCTTCATCACCATCATTATCATCATCTATATAAAAACTTTGAACCTGTGGCTCACTTAATTGAATGTGGGGGGTTGTGAAAAATTTGGCAATAGTAAAAAGTTTTTGAATGCTCTATGGTCTACAGTATCAAACATTCCTCCAGGATTTAATTCTTTTTAAAAATTCTTTGTGTTTCAATATTTTTATTTTCCCCAATTACATGTAAAACATTTTTTATACTTGTTTTAAAATTTTTGTGTTTCAGATTCTCCCCTTTCCTCTCCATACCCCCTATTGAGAAGGTCCAAGTGAAGTTGTACAAAACATTTCCATAAAAGTCCATGTTGCAAAAGAAAACATTGATTCCTCCCTCAAAAAAAAAACTTTTAAGAAAAAGCAAGTTTAAAAAAGTATGCTTCAGTCTCTATTCAGTTCTTTTTCTGGGAATGGACAGCATTTTTCATCATAAATCCTTCAAAGTAGTATTGATCATTGTATTCCTGAGAATAGAAAAGCCATTCACAGTTGATCATCCCACAATTTTGCTATTGCTATGGATACAATACATTTTTCTTTGCTTGAGCCCATGCAGGACTTTTCAGCTTTTTCTAATAGCATCCTGCTCACAAGATTCAATTCTTTATGTACAAATAAACAAGTACATTCATCTCAGTATATAAATTTGAAACCTAATCATCATCTTCACTGAAATCATAAGTTTTTCCACAGTTCCTTGTTCACTCAATTCTAGAAGTCTGCTTTGACCTCATTTTTCTTCCTTTAGTCATGATCCTCTAGTTGAGTAGTTAAACTCTGCACTGTCCTACATCCTTAAATTCTTTGCCCCCATTTTATTTTAGAGTTCACACTTTGCCAATATTCAATCCTGGTTTCTCCTCTCCATGTTCCTTCTTAATTCCCACTCCATACATCTGGAGGAAGTCAGATAAATTATACCCACTGAATCCACTATAAAATATTATTTAATTTTAACTGGATCCTTATTCTCAGTGTTGCACAAAAAATCTTTTTATTCTTTCTTGTTTGACTACCACTGCCCTTTCAATGACTGTTTGAAATCTTCTCCTCATTCTTCAGGTGCCCATTTACCTTACCCTGTTTCTCTTAATCGATGATTTAACCTCCTAATTTACTGGGAAAATCACAGCCATCCACCTTGAACGTTCCAACACCTGACCTCAAAACCCTTTTACATTTTTGCTGGCACTCTTCTCAAATACTTAAGTTCTGAAGATAAAGTTTTCCTTTTTGTAAAAGACTATACTTCTACTTAGCCCTTGATACCATCTCTTTCTGTCTATTCCAGCAGTTTATACTATCAATCATTTTCTCGACTTTCCTCTCATTTTCAATCTTTCCCTACCTACTGACTTTTCCTTGCTTCCTATGAACATTCTTAGATCTTTATCATCCTTGTTATTGTTTTTTTTTTTTCAGAAATCCTTTTAAATCCTACAACTTTTACTTTTTTTACTGGCAAACTCCTAGCAAAAGTTATCTAGACTATAATGCCTCCATATCCTCTTCATTCACTCACTTTTCAACCCTCTTGTTGGGTTTCTGATCCTGACATTCTCCTGAAATCATTCTTAAAATTTATCATTAATCTTTTAACTCAAGATTATTTAAGTGTGTGTGTATATATGTTTGTGTATGTGTACATGTGTGTGTTCCATTTAACCTTTTGAGAGTTTAGTAAAATCTAGGGACTCCCCAGAGAGTTTTTTTAATGAATAAAATTAAATATGGAAGATTAGAATGGAAGTCTATTATATTGAAATCAACATGTGCTTCCCCTCTTCTCCCCCAATCTCAGTGTCTGAATCTTGTCTTGGACCATTTTGGATACCTGTGGATCCCAAGTTAAGAAGGCCTGTCTTAACTGCCAAATACAATGTCTATTATTTATTTTCCATCTTCCTTGAATTTCTATAACTTTGACCTATTGATCCTATCCCCCTTCTCCTCTAACTTTTCTTTCCCTTGAATTTCAAAGACATTTTTCTTTCTTCATTCTCCTTATTTTATGGAAAACTAGAGTTCTGAGTCAGAAGAGGTAGTGGAAGCACCTTAAATGAAGGCCACAGGTTGAAATAAATAAACTAAAGAAGTGTATCATTAACTAAACTAAACTCAAGATCTGGCTATTCTGATGCAACTTTTCAACCTGGTTCATGTGTTTACTCTTATATACCTGAGCCACCAGCTTATCCATAAATTTCCACAGGTCAGGGTATACACAGATATGCATAATTTCAAATTGTGTGTGCACATGTCCCAATAAGAGGGCAGAAGTAAGAGCACTGGGTAGGGGATGGGGATGGGGGAGAAACAGAACTATGACTCTGCATTATTTATGGGGTCAAACACATGCTATCTTCTAAATGATAAGAAATTGAGGTTTTGGGTGGGAGGAATGATGTAAAATGGAGAGGAAGAAGAGAAAGTGAGATTAATCAGAGACATATTAGAGATATTAGAGACATTATCAACTTCACAATTCTGTCCAGATGGTATAAACTAGGAAACTTTCTGTTCTTAAAGGTCCCCATTTTTAAGGAGACCTATTCAAAGCTATGCAAATAATTACTTTCATCTTAAAATTTTCAATGTGCTTTATATATATTTTCTCATTTGATCATCCCTCAAACTCTCCAAAATGAGCATTATTTTTGTCTCCATTGTACAGATAAGAAAACTGAAGCCCAGAATGGTTAAGTACCTTTCTCAGGGTCACACAATTTGTGAATGTATGAAGTAGGATTTGAATCTAGCTCATCCTAGCTCTAGGTCCAGTGCTTTCTCCACCATGCAAGACTTCTGTGCTTGGAGTCCTCTCCCAACACTAATCAAAGATACAGGCAAAGGTGATAAAGCAGAAGGAAAAATCATAGGGAGACTCATGTAGTATTGGAGTTTCAGCTTCTGAATGGAGTTCAAGTTTATGGTCCCAAAGGAATATCTTTGATATTTCATATATAAGGCTGGATACGAAGCTCTTCAAATGGTGGGGAGGAGTGGGCAATGATGGATTTGGGAGGGTAGGTATTGAACCAGGTACATGTAATTTATACACTGAGACTGGAGACAAAAGGTACAATTGCATACTTTTCAAATACAAAATGTTCCTTAAAATGGTTTGCAATATGCAGAATCAAAGAGAGAAAAAAAAGATTAGATTGATGTGGGATTCTTTTCAGCATTCATTGATAGACTATGCAAGAAAAAAATGGATTTCAATTGCTCATTTTTCTTTCTGCCTTCCTCCTCCGTTCCTTTTCCCCTCAGACTGGTACTGCAAAAGGGAAAAATGCAGATAGCTCTTGTTTCCCACCCAGCTGATAGGAATGATGAATAGATACATTCAGTATTCTGCCCCAGTCTCCTTTCTTCCTCATTCTGCTGTTTTGGCACTGCTGAGCATGTCCAGCACCTCGGTTACAGCTCCAACATGCATCATTGTTAGTTGTCCTGTATTTGTGCTTGCTTGTGTGCATGTCTGAGCTATGTGCAAGCTGACTGACATACTGTACTACCATCAGCTTGAGCATTGGAGTAGAAATCAGTATGTCGATGGAGCAAAACCAGCCGCCTTTCTAGAAATCTGGAGGTCACTGGGGAAAGTGTCCCAAGGGGATCATTTAGGCTCAGTGCAGCACTTTGCTCACATGTTCCTAAAGAGTAACTGGTGTTTAAAATATCAGAAAGGATGATGTGGACGTTATGTTAAAATAGAGGCGTGGATTGGAAAAATGGATTAAATATGGCTATTTTTATGCTTTTTTGAGCAAGGGTGAAAAATTAAAGTAGAAGGAGGAGAAAATACTAGTAGCTACTAGATTTTAAGGAAAAAAGGTATGCATTTTTATAGAGTTATAAGACTAAAGACTTGATCCTGTTTCCCAAAATGATGAAATAATCAGAGATGAATCAAGGGAGTAAAAATTTGGTTATGTGACATCAGTTAGTGGCCGATGAGGAAAAATCCAAAAAAGAGCTCCTCCTTCTTTTTGTTCTTACTAGCTGGTCCCTCCTGCAGCCCTGCTCCCAGGACATCCTCAGGCAGAATTTCCATTCAGGTTCAATGGTACTATCTGCAGTGAGTCCGCAGAACTCTCTCCCATAAATTACAACCACCTTCTGCAGCACTAAGCTGAGGAGTGTGCCAACTGCCTCTCCCCCAGAAAATAAAGACAAGGGATTCTTTCCTCTTCGTGTACAGAGAAGGATGAGAACAGCCAATTAACCAAGTATCTAGGGAGTTTCTTCTCAATGGATTTCACTGTGCAAGGCCTTTAGAGGAAAAAGACATTTTAAAATGTCTTAGTTTTCCTGAATATTCATAATAGGGCACTTTATAAAGTTGCCTCTTCCATGGATGAGTTTTCCATATAAGTTCATCTTAAGTTTTTAAATAACACTTTCAAATTTGTATTCTTTGTGATAGAATTCTTTCTAATACGTATTACATATTTCTCTGCCTTATAAAATGGAATAGACAACACAATTTAGCCTTTTCTTATTGATTCAATGTCCTCAGCACCGATATAACTTCTGGCTGCCTGGGTCTTGCCATCTACCCTGATGCTACACTTTTAGGACTACTGGGCTCCTGCATCTTAATTTTCTGAGATGGTTTCTACCTCAGTTAGAGTGTGGGGTCCTTGAGAAAAAGGACCATCTAGATTCCTTTTCTATTTGTATTTCTAGTGCTTGGAAAAATTTAATAAATACTTTTCTTTCATCATTTTGAACAGCCTTTCCTGAATTCATGGCATCTTATCCCATGCAAACTTCAGTCTCAAATACCAAATGAAGTTATTGCTGTTGTTGTTTATTGGTTGCTCTTGTTAATGTTATTTTTCATTTATGCCTGACTCTTTGCAATCTCATTTCTTGGCAAAGATATTTATGTGGTTTGCCATTTTATTCTCCAGTTCATTTTACAGATAAAAAATGAAAGTAAACAGGTTTTAAGTGACTTCCCCAAGGTCACACATCTAGTAATTGTCTGAGGTAATTTTGCACTTAGAGTGATGCACCTTCCTGATTTCAGGCCCCACAATCTTATCAACTATATCACCTAGCTGTTCAAAATTAACAGATAGATGTATTCATGGACATTCATAGTTTTGAAGCATGAGTAAACATGGGGATGAATGATTCTCTGGAAATGAGAAAATATTCTTTTTTTCCAAAATAAAATGGTAGATACTTTAAAGAATGATAATTCTTGTCAATCTTCTAGAACAAATTATTTAAGGACTACTTCATGAGTATTTAGAAAAGGAAAAAAAATAATCTTAATGAACAAACATAGGTTCATTTTAAAAAAAAATCTTGCCACACAAACTTTGATTCTTTTTTTTGACAACATTTTTGAAAGTGTTATTTAAAAACTTAAGATTCACTTATCTGGAAAACTCATCCATGGTGGAAGGAATTATGCAACTGAAATCATGTGTATCTAAAGTATTGAAATATGTAAGTTGGGGCATAGTTTGGGCATGCTTAATTTGGACCTCAATAAAGAATTTTAAAAAATCAAAGATCACAGAAATGGAGCTGGAAGGGTCCCTAGAAGTTTTTAAAGCTAATTTTCAAATTTTATAGGTGAGGAAGTTTTTTTAGGGCCACAGAACTTAAATTGTATGACTAGAGACACTTAGGTTGATACCCAAACTAACTCGCTTTCTATTCTATTTTTTTAGCTATTTTTTATATCTATCAGGGAGAGATGTAGCCTGAATAATTATTTAAATAACTTAAGAGTTTGTTAATTGATTAAAATTTTTAAAAGGCTAATTGATTCAGTTGAAATCTGAAAAAAAATTTCTTTTGATCATTATATTTATTTTATCACAAACTTGGAAGAAATATAGGCTTATTAAATTTGCAAATAAAAAAAAGAATCTGGGAATGATAGAAAACATGTTAGAGGTATTCTTTTATGACATCATCATTCAAAAACAAGATGAAGACAATGGGCAGAGAAGGAGAGAGCACATGTTTTTTAATAGCCTCCTTGTCTATATGTGTAGGACCATTAAATTGTTTTATTTATTTTCAATAATCTTTGTAAGTAGATCAATTAAGGAGTTGTTTCTTTTTCCTAATATAATTAGTTTGTATACCTTAATAAGTATTTAAAATTAAAATTCTTAGCTTGGAGAAGTCTGAAATAGGGAAGAATTTCCAGTTTTATCATATCTTCCACACCTAGAGGGTACCTTTAGGAAGCATATAAAAATAAGAAGAGCCAAGAACTCTATGCTGATGTTCCTAAACTGTTCCTTATGATGTAGTTGCAGAGCAAATACTCTTGCTAATAAGGAGAGAAAGGTAAGCAGAAGGCATCATATCTTCATTGGATCTCTACTGCATCTGTTTTCATTTTGATTTCTTTGTTTGTTTCCTTCTTCCCTCCTTCCCTTTCTCCCTCCCTTCCTCCCTTCCTTTCTCCTTCCCTCCCTCCCTTCCTTCCTTCCTTCCTTCCTTCCTTCCTTCCTTCCTTCCTTCCTTCCTTCCTTCCTTCCTTCCTTCCTTCCTTCCTTCCTTCTTTCCTTTTTTCCTTCCTTCCTTCTCCTTCCCTACTCCCTCCCTCCCTTTCTCCCTTCCCTCCTCCCTCCCTTCCTTCCTCCCTCCCTTCCTGCCTTCCTCCCTCCTTCTTTCCCTCCTTTTCCCTCCTTCCCTTCCTTCCTTCCTCCCTCCCTTCCTTCCTTCCTTCCTTCCTTCCTCTCTCCCTCCCTCCTTCTCTCTCTTCCTTCCTTCTCTTTCTTTGTTTTTGCATCTTTCTTTCTTTGTTTCTTTTTGTATTATGTCCTTGTTAAACTATGTGCAAGGCTGGACTATGAGGTCTTTGAAGTCTTTGGCAAAAAAAATAGCAGAAAATTTGAGGGGTAATGACTGTCTCACAAGACCAGTGATAGGCACAGCATAAATAACATCTTGTCAATTAATTGGTCAACAAGCATTCAAGTGCTTACTATGGGAGCACTTATGAAGACAGACGTGAAAACCGCTATGTACAAACAAGAAACATTCAGAATAAATTGAAGACATGGTGCAGAGGGAAGGCACTAGCATTAAGGGGGGATCAGGAAAAAAATTCTTGCAGAAGGCTTGAAGGATGCTAAGAGATGGAGATACAAGGAGAGAAAATTCTAGGTATGTGGAACAACTAAAGAAAATTCCCAGAAATGGGAGACAGAGTGTCTTGTGCGGTAAATAAGAAAATCAGTGACACTGGATTGCAAAGAAAGTGGAGGGATTAAGCTGTAAGAAGCTTGGAAAGGTAGGAAGAAGCTAGGTTATGAAGGGCTTTCAAAGTCAAGCAGAATACATTATATTTAATCTTGAAGGTAATAGGAAGTTATTGGAGCCTATTAAGTAGGGAAGTGACATAAGATTTAGAAAAATCCCTTTGGTTACTGACAGGAGGATGAATTAGAAGGCGAAGAAACTTATGGCAGGCAGATCCACCAGCAAGCAAGCTCTGTTTGCTTATCTTTCTTGCCTTACAAATTGCTATCTTTTTCGTATTTGTTGTTTCTGACACATGACATTCCATTTCTTGACTTCATATCTTTCCTATTCCAAGATACATCAAATGTTCTTGTCTACTTATTTTTATGTCTTGAAATCCCTAACTTTACCTCAAGACTCAACTCAAACATTTTGGTCTTCATAAGACCCTTCTTCATCTCTCAGCTTCTAATGCTATCTCTCCAAGATTACCTTGTATTTCCTTTAATTGAGTAATCCACATCTACACATAAATTATATACACATAGCATATATGTGCATGTGTACATGCTGTTTCCTCTGCCAGAATATACTTGAGGACATTTAAAAAATTGTGTCCTTTTATTCCATGGACTACCATATTACCTGGCATTTAATGGGTGTTTAATAAATGCTTGTTTGTTTGATTAGCTGCTTCTATCACGATGTTGACTTATATTGATTGACTAAAATCTCTAGATTTTTTTGCAGAAAAACAAACTGCTACCCAGTCACATAGCCTCTCTCCTCTATTTGCCTAAATGAATTTTAGATGCTAAGTACAGGGCAAGAATAGTTGTTGATGTACATTGGTAGAATGAATTTCCTACCTGGGAGTTCCCTTGATAACAAAGTCACCAAAATAGTCTTTATATAAGATTGTATACAACATTTTAGCCTGATGAAGATATTATGGATCCCATCTATGTCTTGTGATGCATTAGTTGCCCTTCCTAGTTTAGTGTCATGTGCAGTTCTTAAAGGTAAATTAATAAGATGTGTGACTGTATGACCTTCAGGGCAGTACAACTTAGTTGTCTCCTTTTAGAAATGATAACTGCTCAGAGATTAAAACAGTTTTTTTGCATCTAATGTATGTCACCTTCTTGAAAGAATGTTGAATTTAATCTGGAAGTAAAAAAATATCATAAATTCAGCAGAATAATCTTGTTTGTCATTTAGTCCAACCTATTCGCCCATCCTACACATGAGGAAACTGAAGAAGAGAGAGGAGAGGTAGCTTCTCCAATACTCTGACTAGAGTATTGATTATGCAAAGGAGAGGTGAAATGTGGATAGGAAAAGTAGGTTGGAGTCAAATGTGTAGCAAGTGGCTAAGCAAAATTTGAACTTTTCTTCTAACTCCACACACAATACTTTGTACACTGTACCTGCTGCTTTATAATAAAGTCTAAGCATTGAACAGAGATGTCTGTTCTATAATGATGCTCTTATCACTATTCTTTGTTCAATTGATGCAGAATTAATAGAAAATGTGGCTGCTGCTGGCAAGTCAATATAATTTAGTAATCTTCCCTTCAATTCCAATATCCGAATTAGCATTAAAATCGAGCATGTATTTGTTAAACACATTGTATATAGGTCACTTATTGGAACTGAGGATACCAAAGACACTAATTATTTTTTAAAATAAAATAAAATATGTATTTTCCATTCTGTGCAAGTCTACATTCTGTTGATGGGCATACAAAATAACTTGAAGAGATAGAGAGCATTTTTTATTGGAAGAATAAAGGAAGGCTTTATGGAGAAATGGATAATTTAGTTAAATCTTGAAGACAAAAGAAGTTTCTGAGAGACAGAGCTGAGGAAAGAATGCACAACTAACAAGAAGAATGGTTTATAAAAATATAGAATTAAGGAAGCATCTGGGAGATCTCTGGCTAGACTACCATGCAAAGGGGAATAAATGAAATAAGGCTGGAAAAGGTTGATTGGAATCACATTGTATCATATTATAACAACAAAGTAATGAATTTATATTTGCTTCTAGACATAGAAATGAGCTGCTGAATATTTTGAAGGCAGAGGAATGACATAATTGGCCTGTGGCTTAGGAAAATGATGTTTGCAGCTTTGTGGAAGGTATGGATGAGAGAAGGAAGGGAATAAAAGCAATTAATAAGTTATTAATGAAGATCAGGAGACAAATAATAAGAAACTAAATTATGATAGTAGCTATCACAAGAAAGAGAAAATAGTGCTATGAAAATAAAATCTATAAAACCTGGCAACTGATTAGAGATGAAGGTTGAAAGTGAAGAAAGAGAAATAACCTCAACATTAAGGTTGATAGTTTATAATAAAGTCTGGATGGTCCTATCGATGATAGGAACAGAGAAGTTTAGAATAGAATAGTATTTGGAAGGGAATGACTGGTTCTGTGAAATATACATATATTTAATTGTGCATATAACTTTTAGATGCTGCTGAAATACCTATGTAGAGAGCTCTAATGTTGACAATGTAGGAGTGAAGTTCAAGAGAAAAATTTTTATGATTATGCTTACATGATTAAATAAATTTGCCCCCATAAGCTTTTAAAAAAAATAGTGCTAAATTTGGTATTCTCCCCCTCATATTCTTAGATAGCATTGAAAATCATCCTACAAAACAATCATTTTTAAAAGAAAAAAGTAAAACCAAACTAAACATTTTTTAAATGAAAATACAGTGTTTCACTCCTATGAATCCCTATCCTCTACAAAAGAGTGAGTGGTAAGAGAGATGATTATTGAACACTGAATGCTTTTGAAGTCATCAAATGGAAGATGGAAGAGTATAGAGGAGATGGTAAAATCTTGGGGTACATTGGTGCTTAGATAGAGAAAATAATTGGCAAATCAGTAAGGGGATCTGAGAAATGATCCAACAAATAAGAGAACAATCAGAAAAGAACAATTATCATAGACTCCATGGGAAGAATAAGTCATCAGGAGGAAAGTATGGTCAATAGCTGCATAGATATTATAGTGAATACTCCAATGTCAATGGATTTGCATTCTCATTGATAATCCCCAATGATGCAGATGACTCCCCATCCTGTGTGTCTCTTGAGTGCGACTTTTCAGAAATCCATAAATCCACGTAAGGATATAATGGCTTTCATCTTTTTGACATTACATATATATATGTATATATATATATATATATATACATGATACTCCCTTAGCAAACTGATAGTAATATATATACATATATATATATATATAACTACCAGTTTGCTATAATATATATATATAGCAGCATATATGTATATATATTACTATCAGTTTGCTAAGGGAGCATCATCTCCAGTGACTCAAGTAAAGATTAGACACATGTATGGACATTCTGCATGATCTAATAAATGGCTGGGTAGAGACTTTTACCCTTGATTATACCACTAGAACTGTTAGTGTCTGGAAAATAGCCTGACTTGATGTGAACTCTGGCTTTTTGTGGCCACCACGTAAGAAGGGAAGAGAGCTTTGGTAACTTCTCCTTCCACATTTGAGACTATGTGACTCCCAGAAATTTGGCCTTTTTGTTCATTCTTTTCTGTTTTATGTACAGGGAGTGGGGTCTCCTTTCTGGGTCATATACATAGCCACAAGCATCCAGGAGTTCGAGAATTCATGCCAGATGATGGAACTAGCATAGCAGCAAATGCTTTCAGGTGCAAAGTTTGGAGAATGAAAGGAAGGAAGCACCTACTGTTTTGCAAGTCCTGTGCTAAGTGTTTTATAGATATTTTATCATTTATCACAGTCACCCTGGAAGTTAGGTGCTATCATCATCCTATTTTACAGCTGAGGGAACTGAGGCAGGCAGAAATCAAGTACTTTGCCCAAAGTCATCTATTTAGAGAGTATCTGAAGTCAAACTTGAACTCAGCTCTTCTTGACCCCAGGTCTATTACTCTGTCCACTGCACCACCTATTTAGCTGACTGACTGCAGACCAGCAGAAGTCAGCACCACTTTGGACATGATCTTAGTGGGGCCAATACTGTCCAGGGACAGAAGGAAATTATGATCCTGATAAATGGCATGGATGCAGAGTATGGCCCTGAGGGGAGGAGGGAATATTGTAGCTTCTTGTTATAGCTTCAAAGTAAACGTACTTCTGTGAAAACAAATCTGATGTGAAAGAGTTAAATGAAACCTGGGTGCTAAACATTGGGATTGTAAAATGGGGAGGAAGGGTTAGTAGGAATTTGAGATGATGACAGAGAAGAGAAAAGAGACATCTTATAACTTCCTAGTGACTGAAAAATATAGAAATGGGTGGGTGGAGTGGGAGACTGCAACAGACCTGACCCTGAGAGAGTGGAGCTAGTCAACCATGTTACATATAGCTAACAAAAAAGCATGGAAGATTCCAATCAGTTATCCTTTGCTAATTCTTTGTTATTTTTATAATAATATTTTAATTTTTCAAAATATATGCAAAGATAGTTTTCAACATTCACTCTTGCAAAACTTTGATTCCAAATTTTTCTCCCTTCCCCCTCCCCTAGACAGTAAGTAATATAGGTTAAATATATGCAATTCTGAACAAGTTATTCTTTGAGACTTTACTGGCATGGCATTTCCCTCCTTGGCAATATATTTCTCTTATGGCATCTTTTATATCAGTTATCCTACAAAAATTTCATTTGTATAATGTATAACAGCCTGATCCCAGCTACCAGTTGCCTCTCCCTTGTTCTTTAGTTAATGTGATCATCAGTTCTTCTGAGACTAGAGTATTCCATGATTGGAATGGATTTGTATTCTGTGTGCGATCTGCCCTTCCTTTTGAAGAGGACCAATGACATCATGGGGTCATGCCTTGACTTCTTGAATTGGATACAGGTGATAACAAAGTCATCAGTCTTTTTCTCTTCCATAATTATTGCTGTCCAGTTGGCAGACAAAAATCAGGATAATTATGAAGGTATGGTATTCAGTAGATGATGATACCTTTGTAGCCATCAAAACAAATTGTTCTTATTTGTTTATTCCATCAGGAGAACATATACCTCTAACTCATTAACAGGTTTGAGGTCTGTTGGTTACCATCAACCTGTTTTAGCCCATGTGTTGAGTCAGTTTACCAAAATATGGGCACTGTGCATGCTATCGCATGAGAGCCACAGCTAAGAGTTGGGTGAAGGTGGATATCAAAGGTGGAAAAGCATCCCTAAACTGAGTGTGAACCACAACACAGCATTTTAATGCTTTCTGTGAATATTTCCATGCATTTTGTTCTCTTTCTTAGGTTGTTTTTTCTTCTTCTCTTTCTAGATCTGATTTTTCTTGTGCAGTAAGATAACTGTATAGATATGTATACATGTATTGTATTTGTCATATAATTTATCCTGTTTAGCATGTATTAGATTACCTGTCATCTAGGGGTGGGGGTGGGGGGAAGGAGGGGAAAAGCTTGGGGAAAAAAAGTTTTTGCAAAGGTCAATGTAGAAAAATCACTCATATGTTTTGTAAATAAAAAGCTTTATATATAAAAAAAGAAAAGCATCCCTAAAAGGGGCTCAGCAAATCCTCATACCACAGGTGCTAGCATGACCATTACTCTTTTTACAGAAGAGAGGAATTAAATAATGAAATTTGTTTTCTTCTTGCATCTTTCAATCCCTTTTCTGCTTAAGGAAGACTACTGAGATATTTACCTGAACAAGGGACTAGATTATATGGAATCTCCAGTGGATCCAATTGACATGGTTGAGTGTCTTCTTTCACTGTTTTTCAGAAATGTGAGAAACAAAGTTCAAACCTGTGTCCTAGGAATAACAAGTAACTCTATAGAGAATGGAATTGAGAGAAGAAAGCTGGAGATCAATTTGTAGGTATTTCATTAGTGTAAGCAAGAAATGATAATAACCCCAAACAGGATACTGGCTGTATAAGTAAATAGAAAGGGGCAGATGGGAGCGATATCATGGAATGAGTCAACAGCATTTGTCTGAAACTTAGAATGTGTAGATTACTTTCTGAAATGTAGAAAAAGATAAAGAAAGGAAAAAGCTGTCACTGACCCCAAAGTGCTTATGCTCTAATGAGGAATAAAACAAATAAGTAATTAGGTACCTACAAGATATATAGAAAGAGTAGATGAAAGAAAATTTCAGAAGGAAAGTCACTGACAGTTGAGTGGACTAGTGATGGCTTCTTTGTAGAAAGAGGGATTTGAGTTTCCTTGCAGTAGCAGAAAAAATAAGAGACAAAAATAGAGAGGGCATAACAAGAAAGAGGGATTATCAATTTGAAGGTAGAGATAGGATACTAAATATCATGCATGAGGAAACAGCAAGTAAATCCATGTATCTATAGCGTAGTAGGAGAATAAAGTTTAAGATGTCCAAAAAGACAAGAAAGGAGATTTAAATGCCAAATGGAGGGTTTTATATTTGACCTTAGAGATAAATGAGAGCTTTTGGAGCTCATTGAATAGGGGGAGTGACATGGTCAGATATGTACTTAAGATAAATTGCTTTGATAGCTGAGTCAATAGGAAATAACAAAAGACAACAGCTCTAATCTGCTTTCACAAGAGTTATTTGTTAAATTTTCCATGTGAGTACACTTCAGAAACTTGGAGATGCCACAGATCAGAGACTGGAATATTGTTCTGTTGATTACACTGATTTAAAAAGGTGCTAATTATGCATATTATATGTTAAAGTATGTGTATATATCTTCCTCTGCAAAGTTTGATTGCTAAACATTTATCAGTACACTACTACAAATATTGTTTGAGTTGGATTGGAGTATGATAGAAGGTTCAGGGAATGAATTCATCACCAGATTGGATAACTAGTCATTGTAGGCTAATAATACTAATAATAACTGGCATTTATGCAGCACTTTTGAGTTTTGCAAAATGATTAATATCTATTATCTCATCTGAGCCTCACAACCCTTGCCCACATGTCCAAGTATTTCTTAAGGGGTAGTTCCTTATGGTCGTGATTGTTTTTTGTTTATTGATGTATCCCTTCTATGTATAGAACAATTCATGGAATTAAATAACAATATTAATATCAACATTTAATATTTGTGTGGAACTTTGAGGTTCATAAATTTTATACATAACTTTCACAGTAATCCAATGAGGCAGTTAGAGAAAGGACTAGCATATTTATTTTACAGATTAGAAAACTGAGGCTGAAAGAATTTCAAGAAATCTTCTTTTTTAATTCAATTGAACTCAATAGAAATGAGGGCATTGATGACCTATAGATCTTGTTGTCTATCTCTGAACAAAATCTAATTAACAGAGTAGAGCTTGCAAGAGTCAACCAAGTGAATGGTCTTCTGGAGAGGAGGGGCCTCCTGAGGATTATATTAGGAGCTTCCCAAACTGCCACTGGACAGCTCCTCAGGCCTAACTGAAAGAACTTTCACCTCTATGAGTGTTGCTTCTATTTGGCTCTACAGAAAACCCCATCTCAGACAATTTGAAGCCTTGAGGAGCAGAGTTCATTATGTGTCTTTGGGAAACTGCTTAAGTAAAGCAACCAATTTGTGTTATACTTAAGATAAAAATGCTTTATTGCATTGGAACAGGACAAATTTTGAGTCTCAGGCTATGACACTGACTAGAGTCAAATTTATCAAAATTTAGTCAGATGGGCTCACAACCTGGGAAATAGGTCATTTGTGCTAGGAATGTCCTGAGATGAGTTTCATATGTTTTGGACCCAAGGTCTTGTGCTACAATTCAGCATTCTTCTATGTCATCATCTTCCATTGGGCTAAAAGTCAGTGCTTCACTGCTAAACAATAATGACCATACCCTGGATAAAGGAGAAAATAGAGCACAATTAGATGTGCACATATGTGTCAGCCTTTGAAGATTCTTTCCCTATCTCTATCCATTCGACCTCCCACCCCAAATCTGGAGCTACAAATATGATTGGACATTTAAATAAAATATTATATATCCCCAGAAAACTCTGCCTAAAGAGAGTCAAGCATTGAGATGAAGAGATTCCATTGCTTTCTGCAGGGTTGTGGAGGGAGGGACTTGGAAAGGGGTGATGGTAGTATGTGTGAGATAGCACCTCATATTTATGGTATCATTAAACTTCTGTGTGCTTTGGACCCATAAATTTCCAGCACTGTCACCAAGTCATCAACCCAGACTCATCTCTGGTGTTTATCAAAGTCAAGCCCTTTTCCAAACATGGGTAATGGGACAGAGAGAGAGAGAGTTCAACCTAAGGTATGCTGACATAGTTTCTGAGAGCTTTTAAACAAATGAAGGGAGATGTTTACTTTGAGATGATGGGTAGTAATTTTTGAAATAGTGTATGTGATGCTACTGGCCAAGCAGCCCAGGCAAGCTTCTCCACAGCCCCAAAAGAAAGCAGCAGTCAGCAACATCTGTGATTAGAAACTGCTACCTATTCCAAAGTTCTGTTCATTCATCAAGGGACATTTAAAAGAGAATATTAGAGAGACATCTCCAAGGCTCCCTACTTTATTTACATAAAATACTCACATCAGGTTAATTATGCTAAGTTTGTAAGACACCAAGTCATACAATTTAAAGAATATAAATGGAGAGTTGCCTTATTCTGATGTAAACCAAACAGCCCAAGCCCTATTTCAGTGCCTTAATATGACATGAAGAGGACTCTGATCTCTCAAAGACTGCACTGAGAAATCATAAAAGCTTTGTCAGTTTTTAATCTTTTGGTAAAGGTTTTGACTATGATTTTAACAACAGATTCTTTCTATAACCAAAACCAGAAATTATTTTAAAAATTGCAATTATTGGAAGAATGGCTCATAGATTTTTCTTAGAGAACCAAATAAAAGGAACAAGAAATATCAATTGATGAGCCATTTAGTAATCTCATTTCAGTGCTAATGAAAAGCATTTGCAATAAAACCACTCTGCTCCAAATTGCTAAAAAGGTGGCAAAGATTGGCAAAAAGGAAAAAAAGGAAAAATGACAAAAGTTGGAGGAGCTTTAGGAAAACAGACATATAATGTACTATTACAGGTGAATTGGTCCAGCCATTTTAGACATGTTATCTGAAAAGCAGTTTATTATTATTATTTCCTTAAGTGGTGTGTTTTCTTTGACTTAGAGATACCATTACTAAACCCAATAACCCCAAGAAAACAAAGAAAGATGAAATGAACTTGTGTACAAAAATATATCCAAAAATATTTTAGTGATAAAGAATTGGAAATAAAGAATGACAATATATTGAAGAATGACTAAATAAATTGTGGTATTTAAATGTAATATTATTCAACCATAACTGATAAAATGGATGATTTCAGAGAAACTAGAAGGACCTGAATAAACTGATGAGGGAAAAGAATAGAATCAAGAAAATTCACACAAAACATTATGAAGAAAAATAACTTTGAAAGCCTTGAAAATTTTGACCACTACAATGATAGGTAATCCATGATTCTGGAGGATCAAAGGTGAAGCAGATCCAATGAGAGACAAGTTATTGATTCAAGATATTGAATGAAATATACATTTTGGAAAATTATGTTCCAGGAATAATGAAGGAGAGAGGCCAAAGTTTACAGACTATACATAAGCTTCATACCTATCCATTGTGAATAGTTTCTCTGAGAAAAGAATTGAGAGATAGTTACATCAATAACATCATTAAAAATGAAATCAACTATATTTTACTAGCCTAGAAATGATTCATTACTGATGAATGTGTTATTCCTTAATCACCTTGATGTGTAGCATCAGTCCACCTACTTAATAGGTCAAAAATCAAAATTAATACAAAATGGAAAAAATGATATAGTATACAGGGAAATATAACTCCAATCTGATACACTTAAATAGCAATGAAAATAGAGAAAAGGTGGAGGAAATTCATAGGCAAGTTTAATTGATATAAATCAATATGCCAATAAGGAAGTCTAAAGAGGCCTAACCAGCAACAATTGCTTTTGATAAGCTTAGTTAGATATGCCAAGGTCAACATTTGTTTAGAATATCAATCAACCACTAAAAGAGCAATTTTTTGGTGTTGACTGTGTGACAGGCACTATAGTAGACACTGAGCATATACAGATCAAAAAAAATATCCCTGATTTTTAAGAAATCTGCATTCTCTCAGGGGATGCAATATAGTACATATGAGTGCATACAGAATAAATATAAAGAGAATAAATACAAAGCAGCCAAACTCAAGATAATTTGGGAAGAAGGGTCTAGAATTTAACTTTGTAAGTTTTCATTTAGAAGGTAATAATACTTGACTATAGACAGTCAGGTGGTACAGTGGACAGAGAAATGGACTTGGAATCAGGGAAACTCATCTTCTTGAGTTCAAACCCAGCTTCAGACACCCAGTGATTGTGTAACCCTGGGCAAGCCACTTAACCCTATTTGTCTCAGTTTTCTCATCTATAAAGTGACATGGAGAAGAAAATGCAATCTCCTCCAGTATTTTTGCCAAGAAAACAACAAATTGGACCACAAAGAGTCAGAAAATTGAAACAATTGAACAACTTGATTGTAACTTGAAGTGAGAGAAAGATTTCTGAAGGAAGTCAATAATCTTTCCATTATACAACACTGGCTCTTTTATAACCCTAATTCTTTGAGTCTTCAGCTCTATGTGGGAGCTGGGTACAGTGGAAGAAGACTTTGGAATCAGAGAACCTGGATTCCAATCCTTCATCTGCCATTAATATCTATTTTACCCAAGGCAAGTTACTTAAGTCTCTGTCAGTTTCCTCATTTGCCGAATGAAGTTGGACTAGAGTATCTCATAGGGTCTCCAACTCCAAATCAATGATCCTCTTCTATGGGGTCCTCTTCACTTTTTTCTGTCCTGTGGTTTAAGATCTCAGATAAATGTGAATCTCCAATGGAGCAGGTTTTCTCCTGTCTTGGATAGAAACAAATGAGCCTGGAGGGTATGTTTTCCTCTCTAGAGTTTCTCAGATGAGAGAAATCCAATTACATCTCTGTCAGAGGGTGACAAAGTCTTTTTGTACTAGTCGATTTGTACTGAAAAATCTTCAAGATAAACTTGAGGACCACACTAGGGATGGCTGGGAAAATAGAGTTGCATTGCAATGCCAGTGATACTGAGGAATGAATAGCTAGGAAATATTCAGCATAGGCTCCAAGCATTCAAGCAAAGCTTCTTAGAGGCACTGAATCTTGAGTCTGGTGGGACCACAAGCTTGTTCTTTGATCCAACATGAAAAATTTCATTAACTTTTAAAAAAAAAACTTCCTATTTAAGGATGACAATTACCTGTTGTCAATACTATGATTCTTAATAAATATATGTGATAGAGTAGGAGAGGGTGAAGTCCTAACAGCTGATGTTCTAACTTCCTATAACTAATTACTTATTTCTCCTGGTTTTGCCAATCATATTGTTGAGAAATGCCTTTCATTCAGATTCATAATTTCTTTCTATTGGTGGATGAAACACAGTGATTTCTGGAAATTATCTTTACTTATTAAAACCATTTTTTATGTTTACATTTTCCTGAGGTAGAGAGTAATAGAGATTTCATTCTCATATGTAGGTGTGAATAATAGAAATGCAGGTGTTCCTCCAGCTGTTTGTTAAGGAATATTGTTTCCCAAGGTGTTGCCAATGTACTGATCCTGTTGTTATAATGGGCCTTAGTTCCTATTGTTTATTAAACCAGTTTTGATACTGATTTTCTCCCAGAACCAGGACATTTTAGGACACTTAAAATCCCTCTCCCCACCCCACTCCCCAAATCCAATGCCTATGGTATTTTGGGACTTATCATATTGTATTATTCAGGAAAACATAAAATCTATCTAGAGATCTCAGTTTTTTCACATCTAATATTTTATTATAGCATTTTATTTTTCCAAATATATGCAAAGATAGTTTTCAACATTCACCTTTGTAAAACTTTGTGCTCCAAATTTTTCTCCCTCCCTACCCAAGACAGTAAGCAATCCAATAAAGGTTAAATGTCTGATTCTTCAGACTTTTTTTTAAAAACAAAATAAGTCACAGTACAAATATATTGCAATTGAGCCTTCATTTTAACATTTTTTCAGTTTTATTAGAAAGGCAGGCAATGCAAAATGCTTTAAATACTTCCAAGCATGACTTGACAAATTATTACTTGTACTTCTTTCCACACTAAGTTACATAAAGAGAACAGTTTGCAAAATATTGTGCGCTATTTAAACTGAGCCACTAAAATAAAGACTATTAATGGATCTTAAAATTGGAATAATATTTCTTTAGATAATTTTTTATTTATATAGAATAACCAGTATAATTTTGGAAGGAAGGGGGTCTGGACCATTGCATATTATCTTCTCTCCATTTACAAGGTTTCTATCTATTGACCTGTTTATTTGCACTCTCAATGATTTCCTCATTGTTGGGAACTAATAACTATCAATCAACAAGTATTTATCTAAGCCTACTTTAAGTCCTTGTGCCAAAAACCAGGTATAAAAAGGCAAAAATGAAATAGTTCTTACCATTGTAGAACTTAGATTCTTTTGGGGGAGATAATATGTACACATACAAGGATATAAAAAATTGACAATAATATAAGCTTTAATAGCTTGATACTATCCTAAGACATTTGGGACCCTATACTTTTAAGATTTTAAAACTTAAAACTACACTGAGAGTGTGGGGATATTTTATTTTTTAAAGCTCACAACTACACTGGGATTTGGGGGATGACCTGCATATACAAAATAAAAGCATAGTAATTTCAGTGTCAAGGCTATAGGAGTTGAGTGGACTCAGGAAAGGCCTTAAAAAGACTTTATAATCAATTTTTTTTCAAATGGGCTACACTATTGTTTTACATTTTCTATCCGAGGAGTACAATATAGCCAAAGACCTTCTAATGCTTTGTCACCCCATCATATTTTTACTTAATCTGTACTCAACATACATGAATATTATTAACAAGATGATCAGTGGATAGTTCTAATAATGTGAATTTCAGGAAAGTGATGGAATTTTTTGAGATAAACATTGTGTCATAGGTCAAATCTAAATACAAAAATAACCTCAGCAGCAAGGCACGTCATCTTACTGTTCTGTACCTTGTTCCTACAATATGGAGAACCCTCTAAGAAATATGGTAGATTGGTGGAATAGTTGGTAATTTCTTACTACTGGGGTGGAATTCTTGTGGGATGTTCCAAGCTCCATTCTTGATTTTGTGCTAATTAACTTTTTTAATCAATGTTGGCCTGCTTGTTAAGTATGTAGAAAGCATGAAGCTGAGAAAGATATGGTGGATGACAGAATAAGGATCCAGAAAGATCTCAGTAGGCTAAAGCAACTAGCCAAATATTAAAGAGACTCTAATCAACATAGAGTCATATCCTTGAGTTCAACTAGTTTACTTCATAAGACTGGAACATGGAGAGAGGGGCTTGAAAACAATTAGTTTGAAAAATAAATTATGAACAGAGTAACATAAAAAACGCAAAAACTTTCAGAATACTAAATGAATCAGTGACCAATGGTGACTTTAAATGATTATTTGATGATGAAGCACATTTCCTACTTCCCTGCAGAGAGGTAGTAGACTATGAATGCAGAAAGGCATGCATTTTCAGACACATTGATTTAATTTATTTTATTTGTGCTGTTACTCTGTTGGTGGGGAGGGTCATTTAGAAGTGATAGTGATATGAAGATAAAAAAATGAATTAATCAGACATTTTTAAAAGAAAAAACAGATCTTGGAAAGCTAAAAATGAATTAATAGTGTGACTGGGAGTAAACAGCAAAGTAGCAAATGCTACCCTAGCCATCATATTG
>JAJPUD010016477.1:0-33964 GCA_023553655.1 Myrmecobius fasciatus
AGAGAGAGAGAGAGAGAGAGAGAGAGAGAGAGAGAGAGAGAGAGAGAGAAGAGTCAGACAGAGAGAGAGATAGACAGAGAGACTTTGTGTTTTAACTCCCTACATTTCACCCTTTCAACTCTGAGCATCCTGCCCTAAGATCTACTCTGTCCTGACTGGTGAGTCTATGATTGATGCAATAGACCACTCCCAATAATTCACATTCTTCCCCTCCCAATCATTTTCTTGAAATCCATGGGACCCACTAGCCACTATCACCCCCCAGGATCCATTGCATCTTGCCATTGGCTCTGTTACTGAGCATTCCAGCCCCTAGGCTTTAATCTCTGGAACGGGAATCATTGATAGTGATTCTGAACTGGTCACTGGTAATAAGAGACATGTAATAATCAACTTCACCATGGCTCCATCCACTATTCTATGACTTCCCAAACCCAAATACCTCTTTTTAACTGTCACTTTTCTACATATATTGCCTCCTCTTTTTTATAATGAAACTCTTTGAGGGTATAGACTGCCTCACTTTTGCATTTATGTTCCTAGTAGTTAGTCCAATACCTAGTAGAAAAATGAGCTTAATAAATATTTTGTTACACATCCATATATACATCATCTATATATTCATTAATAAAGATATTCTTTATTTATAATATATATATAAGGAATATCCTAGGCTTCTTCAGCAATACATCTATCAGTATAGTTTGTTTGAGAGTGCTGACTCCACATATATTCTGATAGAACCCTTCCATTTCTGTAAAAACTTCAGTCAAGTTGCTTCAGACTATGTAATTCATTTTGTATCCACTTAGGTAGGCCCTTTATTTTCTCTTTTCCTGAGTCTACCACTTCCAGGCTGAATCATTAAATAGAATAGGTCAATTATCCTTAGAATAGTAGCATAAGTACTATTCTGCTTATCACTATGCTAACTGGGCTAGTCCCTAAATGAGGAAATAGAATAAGCCTTGATCCTGATTTAATAATTATTTGTTAATATAATAAAAAGCCATTTCTCTCAGTGTGAAGACAAAAAACAATACAAATAAAACAAATGGCAGTTCTGGGGGCACAAGAAGTTAAGAAATGTATTTCCTTCAGATCAAATCCTTCATTGAATAGGGCAATTGCTTCCCCTCTCCTTTCACTATCACCAATCTTAGGTTATAGAGTGAATTATAAATTGTAGCTCCCCAACACCTTCAAAGTCTATTATTATCTAAAAAAGATTACCACAGTAGATACCCATTGATTATGAATGGCTGAACAAGTTATAGTACATAGCTGAAATGAAATATTATTGATCTGTAACAGACAACAAATAAGATGAATACAGAGAAGCATGGGAAGACTTACATGAATTAATGGAAAATGAAGCCAGGAGAGCAATTCATATGACTATAGAAATGCAAATAGAAACAACAATTATTAAAATTGAACATTGTGAAATCATAATAACTAATCTTGATCCAAAAAAAAGATATGAAAAAATTCCTTTCTTTGTCCCTATATAAAAATTGGGCATTATGGATATGAAATATTACAGACTTTTTTTTTGACACACTGTTTAGTTTTTGGAACTCCTTCTTACCCCCTTCAAACCATACTCTATCATAAGAGAAAAGAGCAATGTTTCATAGTGGATAGATAGCTAGTCTTGGAACTGGGAAGGCCTGAGTTAAAATCTGTTCTTCCTCTGATACATACTGGTTGTATGACCCTTTACAAATCACTAGAATCTCCCAGTAATTTAGGCAACTCTACAAGATTATAAATTGCAAAGAAGATGCAAATCTACTTTAGCAAAGGGAGTTTCTTCACACAGATGTTTCCAATCCTTAGAAAATAACAAAACCAGATTCTATTCCTATCCTATTAGTCAAGTCAACAAGTATTTTTTAAGTCTTTACTTTTGTCAAGCACTGTTCTAAGTATTGTAGATATAAAGAAAGGAAAAAAAAACAGTCACTGTTCTCAATGGGTTCACATTGTAACTGGGGAGTGATATAAATAAACTATGTACATATAAGATATTTATATAATACTTACATATAATATAATACTTATATAATAAACTGGAAGTAATGTTAGAGGGAAATACCAGCATTGGGAAGGGAGAATTAGGAGTGAGGGAGAAAAGACTGGGGAAGGCTTTTCTGCAGAAGATAAGATTTGAGCTGAGTCTTAAAAAAAAGCCAGAGACCAGGAAGCAGAGGAAGGTTGGGAAAGCCAAGTTCTTTGGAAGGTGAAGGGAGAAATATATTGGGAAATATAAGTGATATAAAGACAAAATATAAAATAATTTTAAAGGCTACATCACTATCTCCATATAGCTTTCTCTGTTCTCTCCTTTATTTTCATACAATAAACAATTGCAAATAAGAAAAGTGGATTCTAAGGGTACTAGGAAAAACAAACTTCTGTGTCTTTAGCTAATACCTCCAATTTTAAAAAAAATGCACTATAGAACACAATAAACACAGAGAATTACCTGCAGAGTAACTGATGCTGAGAGTTAGTTTCATCATCTTGGATTCCTTCTTTTAAGTAGTTTGTGTCTTCCAGGAACAGGTGCATGAAGGGGAAATAATATTCAAATCAACTTCTGACCATTTCAGCTAAGAACAGATGAGCCTTACTGGAGCCAAATCTCTTCTACCCTCCTAGGCCCTGAGGTTGTTCTCATTTGTCAGTTTAATGGTTTATATTCTTCCAAACTGAGGGCTAACCTCCTGTGCCTGCTGCATTTTTAAAACCATTCCCTCTCCAGAGACACCTTTCTTTGACTTTAGTGACAGCAGTTTTTTCTTCCCTCTTCCCCCAGCCTTTCCCTATCTTAAAATGATTTTGAGCATCCATAGTAGAGTCTCTGAGTGCAATGCTCCAGGAAGCCCATTTGCACACTTGACAGAAAAAAAAAGAAATTGTGTTTGTTTATGCAACTGCTCAGTGAGCAAGGATGAGGAATTGAGTTATTTATTTGATGACTCAGGCCTTGATGACTAAATTGGAATTTGCTTCTGTACCTTGAGGGAGGGAAGAAAAGAAATCTAATAGATTAAATGGGACTGTTCTGTATCTCTCTATGTGCCTCATCCAGGAGACCAGGCATTGTATAATTAACTCCTGGGGAAAGGAAGCTGGCTGTGGACTCAGAAACTAAACCTTGCCAGACTCAGCAAGTAACTCTATCCTTCCAGGGCTTGTCTGAATGCTGTTGGTCTCATGGGTTTGTCTTTCCAATGTCATCATGTGCAGCTTTTCAATGTCCTCTAGCAGCTATTCTGCTGTCCTGTATTTGTGTCTTTCTGTCCATTATCATCAGACATCACATCAATTTGAAATCCTACAATACATGTAATACTGTTCTAAGTCCTTGAAGAGTTAAATAGATGGTGTAAGATGAATGAATTTCCTTTGATCCAAGAAAGGACAATGGGCTAAGAAGGGCTGAGGAGAGTAGGGATTATACCAGAGCTAAATAATAATTATAATAAATAAACAAATATTTTATATTTATAGATTTTAATTATATGACATAATATTGCATAATATATAATTATATATTGTTATATGATTATATAATATAATATATATATATAAACAAATAAATAAATGTCAAATTAGCAATTCAACCAATGGCCAGTAAAGAGGTACTTGCCCACCACATACTCTATTTACCTTTTCCTTCTCCATTGTGCTTTTCCACACACCTCTCTTGTGAAGTTAAGTACTATTGAGGATCATCCTTTCCCATTCTAAACATGAGCAGATGCACCAAAGGTATAATGAATTAATTTTATTGAAAACCTATCATGTAGTTAAGATCTGGATATTGTGAGTACAGAAAATATTGAATTATGTTGGGAAGGAGATACTGAGTCAAGGAAACACCAAAGCAATTAATGTTTCTCAAAAATTGTTGTTTGTCCTTTGTTTTTGAAGGGGGCCAGTGACGTTACAGGGTGACATTTTGGATTTAAGTGGATTTAAATGATGCAGAGTAGAACAAAGTCATCAGACCCACTCTTTTCCAGAGTCACAAAAGTCCAGTGGTGAGACACGAGTCAGGACAACTGGTGACAATCTGGGATGCAGTGGATGACTTTGGAGTCTTTGATGTCTGACCAAGTTCTCATTGCCTTTATGGCCATTGGAACAAATTATTCTCATCTGCCCATTTCACCAAAGAAAGTCTTCATATGCTTGGGGTAGACACCCTAACTCAGTGATAAAATAGCATTAGGAAATATCAGAGGGAATCACAAAGCCAGAGCTATAGCTATAACAATGTGAATAACTGTTGTCTTCTGACTTCAGAAACTCGTATAGGTTATCACTTTTCTTCCTTTCTTCACAATGGCAAAATAAAAAGATGATTGCAAGGGTTTTATATTGTGGGATGGTGGAGTTTATATGGTCTGAGACTGTAATATAGCTATGAGATCCTGGCAAAAATCCTGAAATGTGGAGTCTGACAGAGAAATTAGCATGGCAACTTCTCTAAAAGTAAGAAGTAAATAGGTATAATGAACATATACAGACTGACCCTATTCTGAAACATCATGATGATCAACTTGGCACAAAGAGCAAGTGGTGCTTTTTTGAGTTCTATTAGTATAAGAAAGTTAGATACAACAAATCAGAAATACCAATACCCCAGCTCCTTTGAATAGTTCAATGTAGTTCAATTATCCATTATTGTGGATAAACTAAATTGTACCTAAAAGTGAACAGAAGATTTAAATGATTTTTATTACATACTATTACTACAATTTTAACAAACCTAGAAACAGAGATTATACATTATAACCAAGGACTTCATGTTACCTTTTGTAAAAAAATATCTTCAAGTTTGAGTTATACAACAATACATTGCAGATTATTAGGAGGGCAAACATAAGAAATATCTTTCTTTCTTACCCCAGATTAGATGAAACAGCAGCAGAAATTGAGGAACTTAAGTCTAAAAATAAAAAAGCTAATGAATGCAAAAACATTGAATATCTTGGCTGAACATGAGCTCCAAAGGTGTTACTTAATAATGAAATAGATGGCAAAAAATTGTGCGAATAACTTAACCATGATTTTGAAAAGGATGTGGGTACACAGAATGAAATTCACAAAAAAGCTATTTTTTAAAGTTTGATAGCACAAACGCAAATAATAGAACCAATATAGCCAAACAGAATAAATTTTAAATTATGGAACCTTCATGAAAGAATATATTCTCCCACAATATTTGACATTGTAATGACATTCCAATGCATCCAATAGTGTATACTGAGATTATTGCTATGGTAAGGTCTATAGGAGGAAAAACAGAGTATATTCCTTAGGATAGTAGTGAAATACCACAATAGCAAAAGTGGCTTGAGAAAACTGTTGAAAAACCTGTAGAAAGACATTGGAAGATTACATCATTACCTATTTGAGATATGCAAAAGAATATTGGAAACAATATTACCCAATTAAAGAGAATTTTTAAAAATATATGTGAAATGGGAAGGAAAGGAAGGGAAGGGAAAAGAAGGGAAGGGAAGAAGAGAAGGTAAGAGAAAGGAAGGGAAGGGAAAGAAAGAGAAGGGAAGGAAAGGGAAGGAAAAGGAAGGAAAGGGAAGAACGGAAGGAAGAAGGGAAGGGAAAGGGAGGGAGGAAGGGAGGGAGGTAAAAAGAAAGAAGAAGGAAGGTAAAAAGAAAGAAAAAGGAAGGAAAAAAGAAAGGAAAGGAAGAGAGGAGAAAGGAAAAAAGACAGAAGGAAGGAAGAAAAGAAAAAAAAGAAAAATAGCATGCTTCAGTCTGAATTCAAACTATATCACTTCTTTCTTTAGAGGGAGATAGCATGTTTTATGATTTGGGGGATTGTCTTGGATCATAGCATTGCTGAGAATAGCTAAATCATTCAAAATTCTGTTAATATAATGAATGACTAAACAGCAATATCAAAGGAAGTGATAATCTCTAACTTCACTGGGAAAAAGTAAAACTAAAAAAAGAAGACTGACATGAGTAAAACCCAAAATGATTGGTTTGTATGCTTCATAATGAAGCATAAATTATGAGTAGTCACATCAACAGCTTCTTCTGATATGAATTTGATTCCATCTTTCTTGATGGAAAGCATCACATATGTATTACTAAAAGACCAGAACCCCAATGACCGTTTCAATGACAGGGAAATTAAATGTTTATCTACTTTATACAAAACATTCACAGCTTTTAAAACTCAAAATTTTATAAATATGAAAACAAAACAACATATCTATCGATGAAGGAATATGCAAAAAATCTACAGTATTGAAGAATAACCCATTATTAGTTTAGTGATAATTAAACAAGCCATCAAAAGAGCCATAATATTGATTCCATTTTTATTGATTTTCTCAAAGCCTTTGACTATTTCTAGACTTGTGGATTAATCATCTTCTGCAAAGTAGGTCAAAGCATAGGAAGAATAGAATATTGATAGCCTATATGAAATCTATTTGCTACTTAAAACTTATCACTAACATAATTTCAAGAAGTAATATAAAATTTAACATTTTCCAGAGAGACAGTTTAATTCATAGATAATTTTCTGTAGAAATTCATAGCATAATCATTTTAGAGCTGAAAGGAATCTTAGAGACCATTAACTCTAATCCCCTCATTTTGCATATGAGGAAACTAAGTCATAAAAATGTTAAAAGACTTATCCGGAGTGACACTGCTGGTAATTGTTTGAAGCAGTACTTAATCAAGGTATTCCTCAACACAAGCCCAATGTTCTAAATAGAATGGACTGATTTTCTTTTTTTACATAGTACTTAATAAATTTTGTATTAAAGCTTTTTATTTTCAAAACATATGCAAAGGTAGTTTTCAATACTCACCCTTGCAAAATCTTGTGTTCCAAATTTTTTTCTCCCTCCCTTCCCCTAGATGGCAAGTTATCCAAGATATATTAAACATGTGCAATTCTTCTACACATATTTCCTCAATTATCATGCTGCACAAGAAAAATCATATCAAAAAGAAAAAAAAATGAGAAAAACAAAATGCTAATAAACAACAAAAAAATGAAAATATGTTGTGATCCACACTCAGTTCCCACAATCCTTTCCCTGGGATGACTCTCTCCATCACCAAATTTATTGGAATTGGCCTAAATCACCTTATTGTAGAAAACAGCCAGGTCCATCAGAATTGATTATCACATAATCTTGTTGCTGTGTACAATGTTCTCTTGGTTCTACCCACTTTACTTAGTAACAGTTCATGTAAGGCTTTTCTGAAATCATCCTGCTGATCGTTTCTTATAGAACACTATTCCATAACATTCATATACTAAACTTATGTAGCCATTTTCCAACTGATGGGTATCCACTCAGTTTTTAATTCCTTGCCACTACAAAAAAGGGCTGCCACAAACATTTTTGCACATGTGTGTCCTTTCCCCTTTTTTATGATCTCTTTGGGATACAGACCTAGTAGAGACACTGCCGGAAAAAAAGGTAATGCAAAGTTTAAAAACCCTTTGGGCATAGTATGGAATGACTTTTGAGGCAAATAGGAAATCATATGAAAGCATCATATTAATCATTCCACTAATCCATCCACAAGCATTTAATAAGCCCATAGTATATCTAGGCATAATGATATATACAGATAGCATCAAGTTATGTGGCTCTATTGAAAACTATGTTTTTTAAAAAGCTGTCACAAAGAAATCTATAATTTCACACACAGTTTTCTTTTGCCTATATTTTGTATATAAAAATATTTAAATTTACTGGTTTCGTCAAGTTCAGAAGAACCAAGAATTGATAGTAATTTTAAAAGATAAAGTTAATTCATTTCCTGAAATCTTTCAGCATTTTTATAAAAAATATCTATGGGATCTTTAAGTATAAAATTCTTAATGTATGTCAAGGAAAAAAAAGACACTGAAGAGTCTGAGTTTGAATTTGTAGGTCAAATCAAATCAGTAGACATAAGTAGTTCTTAGAAATTTCTTGGTCTTCTCAGGGAAAGGCACTTTAATCATAAAACTATGAAAGAGAAGGATGAGCCTGTGCATATTGAAATTGCCTGGCATCCCAAATCAAAAGTTAGTGGGATTTGCAGCAATTAATATCTATTTACTAATACTCTTAATGAATATTTTTAGAGAAAATTAAGGACAACAGGGCTATAAAATGTTTAACCAAAAACTGGTAAAATGTTAAAAACACATAGAGCTCATAACCCCAAAGAAGCAATGAAAAAAAAAAGGATAACAAGTTCATTGAAAAGGAAAAAAAATGGCAAATGTTCTTAGAGCCCATAATATGCAAGTTAACATAGAAATGAATTTATAACAAAAAAGCCTCTCTTCATATAGCAAGTCAAACATTGCAACAGGCATCACTCACTACTAAATATTGGATGTTTTGCATCTAATTGAAAATGATTTCTTTCTAGGTGGAATCTGTGGTCTAAGCTATGGTCCAAGAATAATGTCAAAAGGCACTCATGAGTTATACTCACATAAACTGAACAAGCAATATGTTGACAAAGAAGTGCCAATAAAATGAGTGAGTCATGCAATATATTTTTAGTTAAAGAGAGGTTTATGATAAAAATTCAGTATTAAGTAATTGCCACAAGAAATTATATAAAGTTTATATTTAAGATGACTCCATAAACTTAATGATTGGTGCAGATTCTGCAATGAAATGGTGAAAACTGAGCCCCATATTGTTTCAGGTTAAATAAATTATCATCTATCAGCTACACAGAAAGATAAAATTGGATGGTCAGAAGTACACTATCACCATAAACTGAAACAACAATCTACAAAAATAGACTGTCAAATATCCTTTAGAATTCAGCAAATGAACTATACTAAAAGCAGAACATCATCACAGATTGAACTATAGCCTACAAGTACCTAGACATAACATTAATGCATAAGCATTTAAGAATAGTTTTATTTGGTGTTGCCAAAGTTAATAATACTTATCTCCAAAATATATGGAATGAAAAGCTTTCAAAATGCAAAGACATAATAGTTGAATAAACAATGTAGGAGTAGGATGAGGGATATGTCATCTCAGTTGTTCTTTTTGTTCTTTGAATGCTCTTGAAGATGTTTTTCAAGAGTCCACAGAAGATGAATATATAACCCAATTCTTTTTTTTTCAATTATAAAGATAAGTCATTTTACCCATATGCACAGTAGTCCACAGGACATTAAATATTGAGGAATAATAGGATAGTAACTAATCTTTGTATTACTTCTATCTGAATTTTGTTTTTAAAAGTTGAGAATGCGGTAACAGTGATAATGACAACAATAATTTTAAATTATAAAAGGATGAATATCAGGTGTGGAATAATTCATAGAATTTAGATTTAAACAAATATCTTATATAAAGTAGGTCAAAGCTTAGGAAGAATATAATACTGATAGTCTATATGAAATCTATTTGTGATATATATATATATGTGTGTGTGTGTGTATTCATATTATATACACACACAGACACATAAATTGTGCTTTTTATATTTAGAGCTTAAATGGACACTAGAGATCATTCAATCCAATCCTCTTAGCTTAATGATAAGAAAAGTTATTCCTAGAGTATTTAAGTATTTTACTCCAAGCTCCACTTTATTTGAATTATTGCCTTAGTCTGATTCAAACAATTTGGAAGATTTTCATAATAGAGTTGGATAAATTTTTCTGTGATTATATTAAAATATATTGAATGAAGGCCTATTAGAATCTTAGCATGTAGTGACCTTAGACCTAAGAGATGTGTCAGGGGAATGAGTATAAAAAAGTAGAAGGGGTTCAAAGCAAAGTATACTATTGGGCACAAGGAAGGGATATGGATATTTCTGGCTTGAGAGTTCGAAGAGCAAAATGGTGGGACTAGGCAGAAAAATAAGAAGAGTCAAAAGAAAGTTAGTCTTCCACAAATAATCTTGATGAATCCTAAAAGATGCACTCCAAAGGAAATTTTTTTGGATTAACATAGTTCTGGAATTGGAACTCAGGTCTCTTTGAGCTTTCTGCTACAACCAAATCTACTAGTTTCAATGAAATTTATCAACCTCCTCATTCTAAGTAATATCCTAATATCTTTTATTGCTCATTTTATGTCATTTAGCAAAAAAAACATATAGGAAAAATATATTTCCATCTTCCCAGCTTCAAGCAAAAACTCACAGAAATCTAAGTAAGAAAAACTGAAGAGGAGAGTTTGAACATTCCCTCTATTCTTTGATATGGCTTTTCTTGAGGCTACAAACCCCAGATGTGTAAGGCCTTGGGCATGAGTTCTAAGATGAATGGCAGGCCTGCGGCAAACATTGCATCAGACTCTTAGAACTTGGCAGTGTCTTTTCTCTTAGGATACAGCTAAAAAAGGTCTTTCTTTTCAGGAGATCATATAAGAGCAATAGATTGAAAATTCAAGTTTTCCTTTTGATAACTATAGAAAGCATTTAAAAAATGTTTCTGTTTTTGTAGAACCTGCCAGTTCTTTACAATATTCCTGGACAGAGACTTATCTTCAGTCTCAACTCTGTCACCATACTAAGGACTATGGTTTTGGCTCCAGCTTTTGATGTCATTTGCACAGTTATACTTTTTTTGACAGCCTCCCCATATAGCCATAATGTTCAGATAGACAATAGAGAGATTCTTGTGGGATTTTTGACAGATTCTTGGGGAATCTATCACCACAAAATCACCCAGTTAATTATATTCTCTCTAATTTTCACTAAAATAAAACTATCATTATAAAGAGTAGTTTGTTGATTTATTGATTCTATTAGCACTTATTCATTCAGTAATAGCTCTGTTTATTAGGCACAGGAGTAAAGCCCATTCACCTAATAATGTCTCTCTGAAGAAAGAACAATTAGAAAATTGATAATCTGTATTGCAATGGCCAAATCTAATTGCTAAAGGCCCTTAGTAAAAAAGAAAAGTGTTTTCCAAGTCTTGCGTTTTCCATCCCTGAAAGAGGCTCAACAAATCCACATTCACCTGGTAATAGTTGTGTTCAAGACAGAAGCCATTATTTGAAATTAGCAATTAGCCTTATGAAGAGGTTAAACAAGTAATCAGTTCATTAGTTTTTCATTGTTGTTCCTTCAATGTGGGGTGCTAGAGTGGTGTCTTAAGCAAGGAAAAAAAAAAACAGATGGGTACAGTTTTAAATCCATTTAAATAATCTGTGTGTATAATTTTATATAAATGAAATCATATATAAATGAAATTACCAGGGTTAGCACTTTAAAATATCAAAACTTTATACGTTAAATTTATAACACTTTAAAATTTCCAAAGTTGTCTAGATTGATTCATTTGATTCTCAAATCAACACTTATAAGAAAAGTGAATATCAAAGGATCAAACTGCTCAAAAGAGCTTGAGGTGGGATTTGAAGCCAGGTCTTCCTGATTTCAATGGAGAAGAAAATGGCTAAGAAACAACCAACAGGATGATTTCAGAGAGCCCTGGAGAGACCTACATGAACTGATGAAATGAGCAGAACCAGGAGATCATTATACACGGCAACAAGACTATATGATGATCAATTCTGATGGACATGGCTCTCTTCAACAATGAGGTGATTCAAACCAGTTCCAATTGTTCAGTGATGAAGAGAGCCATATATACCCAGGGAGAGGTCTGTGGGAACTGAGTGGGGAACACAACATTTTAATGCTTTCTGTGAATATTTGCTTACATTTTGTTTTCCTTCTTAGGTTGTTTTTTTTCCTCTTTCTAGATCTGATATGTCTAGATGACATATATTGGATTTGTCATAGAATTTAACATATTTAACATGTATTAAACTACCTGTCATCTAGGGACGGGAATGGGGGGAAGGAGAGAAAAATTTGGAACAAAAATTTTTTTTTGCAAAGGCCAATGTAGAAAATCATTCATATGTTCTGTAAATAAAAAGCTTTAATTAAAAAAAAAAGAAAATGGCAAACCACTCCAGCTTCTTTGACAAGAAAACCCCAAATGGATTCATGAAAAATGGGAGACAATTAAAAAACAACTAGACCTGCCTTCAAATCCTGCACTCTATATACTATGGTGCCTTACCCTACCAATTTCAAAAGATGATATGGGTGGTAAATATATGCCATTGTGGGCAATGCTGACTTGTATTTGTATGTTGATATATGTAACTATACAGATTTGTAAACTTCCAGATAACAGATACTAACTCATTTTGTGCATAAATTGCTTCACATGATCAACTGCTAAATTCCAAACTTGCTCCCATTTTCCCACCTTAAATGTTTTCTCCTTTCTTCCAATACTAAGGGATAAGTAAGGAAATCATTTTTCTCTACATAATTTTATCCCTCTAGGAGCAAACAGTAAAATACTTTTGAAGGTCTGGTAATAAAGCTAAGAAACTGTGAATTGTAAATGACTAAGTGACTCATTCTTGTTCACACCACTTCAACTGCTCTTATCTAATCATCAGAGGGAACCAATGTGGCTGGTCATCTGCTTCCCACTAGGGAGGAGAAGTTTTCTTTCAGGAACAATATTACTCCATGCCCTATTTTAGTAGCAAACTCTCTTTGAAAGGCAGGAGGGATTGACACATCATAAAAACATTAATTCTAGAAAGGATCTTTAGATCCATGCTTAAAACCCCAAGCTGGCCAGGAAGAAGAGTCAGAATACTCCCAGCTCCCTATGGCTTTTTTTCATCCTTTCTCTCTACTCTCATTCCTCAGCAATCTTTCTTTCTTTCAGGTTCATCCCATGTATCAAATGATCATGTGAAATAGCTTGCAATGTATTTTGCAGACCTAAAAGTGATAATTCTTATTATTATTAATTGTAATAAAGTGACAGGAAAATATTCTTCATCACCATCATTATCATCATCTATATAAAAACTTTGAACCTGTGGCTCACTTAATTGAATGTGGGGGGTTGTGAAAAATTTGGCAATAGTAAAAAGTTTTTGAATGCTCTATGGTCTACAGTATCAAACATTCCTCCAGGATTTAATTCTTTTTAAAAATTCTTTGTGTTTCAATATTTTTATTTTCCCCAATTACATGTAAAACATTTTTTATACTTGTTTTAAAATTTTTGTGTTTCAGATTCTCCCCTTTCCTCTCCATACCCCCTATTGAGAAGGTCCAAGTGAAGTTGTACAAAACATTTCCATAAAAGTCCATGTTGCAAAAGAAAACATTGATTCCTCCCTCAAAAAAAAAACTTTTAAGAAAAAACAAGTTTAAAAAAGTATGCTTCAGTCTCTATTCAGTTCTTTTTCTGGGAATGGACAGCATTTTTCATCATAAATCCTTCAAAGTAGTATTGATCATTGTATTCCTGAGAATAGAAAAGCCATTCACAGTTGATCATCCCACAATTTTGCTATTGCTATGGATACAATACATTTTTCTTTGCTTGAGCCCATGCAGGACTTTTCAGCTTTTTCTAATAGCATCCTGCTCACAAGATTCAATTCTTTATGTACAAATAAACAAGTACATTCATCTCAGTATATAAATTTGAAACCTAATCATCATCTTCACTGAAATCATAAGTTTTTCCACAGTTCCTTGTTCACTCAATTCTAGAAGTCTGCTTTGACCTCATTTTTCTTCCTTTAGTCATGATCCTCTAGTTGAGTAGTTAAACTCTGCACTGTCCTACATCCTTAAATTCTTTGCCCCCATTTTATTTTAGAGTTCACACTTTGCCAATATTCAATCCTGGTTTCTCCTCTCCATGTTCCTTCTTAATTCCCACTCCATACATCTGGAGGAAGTCAGATAAATTATACCCACTGAATCCACTATAAAATATTATTTAATTTTAACTGGATCCTTATTCTCAGTGTTGCACAAAAAATCTTTTTATTCTTTCTTGTTTGACTACCACTGCCCTTTCAATGACTGTTTGAAATCTTCTCCTCATTCTTCAGGTGCCCATTTACCTTACCCTGTTTCTCTTAATCGATGATTTAACCTCCTAATTTACTGGGAAAATCACAGCCATCCACCTTGAACGTTCCAACACCTGACCTCAAAACCCTTTTACATTTTTGCTGGCACTCTTCTCAAATACTTAAGTTCTGAAGATAAAGTTTTCCTTTTTGTAAAAGACTATACTTCTACTTAGCCCTTGATACCATCTCTTTCTGTCTATTCCAGCAGTTTATACTATCAATCATTTTCTCGACTTTCCTCTCATTTTCAATCTTTCCCTACCTACTGACTTTTCCTTGCTTCCTATGAACATTCTTAGATCTTTATCATCCTTGTTATTGTTTTTTTTTTTTCAGAAATCCTTTTAAATCCTACAACTTTTACTTTTTTTACTGGCAAACTCCTAGCAAAAGTTATCTAGACTATAATGCCTCCATATCCTCTTCATTCACTCACTTTTCAACCCTCTTGTTGGGTTTCTGATCCTGACATTCTCCTGAAATCATTCTTAAAATTTATCATTAATCTTTTAACTCAAGATTATTTAAGTGTGTGTGTATATATGTTTGTGTATGTGTACATGTGTGTGTTCCATTTAACCTTTTGAGAGTTTAGTAAAATCTAGGGACTCCCCAGAGAGTTTTTTTAATGAATAAAATTAAATATGGAAGATTAGAATGGAAGTCTATTATATTGAAATCAACATGTGCTTCCCCTCTTCTCCCCCAATCTCAGTGTCTGAATCTTGTCTTGGACCATTTTGGATACCTGTGGATCCCAAGTTAAGAAGGCCTGTCTTAACTGCCAAATACAATGTCTATTATTTATTTTCCATCTTCCTTGAATTTCTATAACTTTGACCTATTGATCCTATCCCCCTTCTCCTCTAACTTTTCTTTCCCTTGAATTTCAAAGACATTTTTCTTTCTTCATTCTCCTTATTTTATGGAAAACTAGAGTTCTGAGTCAGAAGAGGTAGTGGAAGCACCTTAAATGAAGGCCACAGGTTGAAATAAATAAACTAAAGAAGTGTATCATTAACTAAACTAAACTCAAGATCTGGCTATTCTGATGCAACTTTTCAACCTGGTTCATGTGTTTACTCTTATATACCTGAGCCACCAGCTTATCCATAAATTTCCACAGGTCAGGGTATACACAGATATGCATAATTTCAAATTGTGTGTGCACATGTCCCAATAAGAGGGCAGAAGTAAGAGCACTGGGTAGGGGATGGGGATGGGGGAGAAACAGAACTATGACTCTGCATTATTTATGGGGTCAAACACATGCTATCTTCTAAATGATAAGAAATTGAGGTTTTGGGTGGGAGGAATGATGTAAAATGGAGAGGAAGAAGAGAAAGTGAGATTAATCAGAGACATATTAGAGATATTAGAGACATTATCAACTTCACAATTCTGTCCAGATGGTATAAACTAGGAAACTTTCTGTTCTTAAAGGTCCCCATTTTTGAGGAGACCTATTCAAAGCTATGCAAATAATTACTTTCATCTTAAAATTTTCAATGTGCTTTATATATATTTTCTCATTTGATCATCCCTCAAACTCTCCAAAATGAGCATTATTTTTGTCTCCATTGTACAGATAAGAAAACTGAAGCCCAGAATGGTTAAGTACCTTTCTCAGGGTCACACAATTTGTGAATGTATGAAGTAGGATTTGAATCTAGCTCATCCTAGCTCTAGGTCCAGTGCTTTCTCCACCATGCAAGACTTCTGTGCTTGGAGTCCTCTCCCAACACTAATCAAAGATACAGGCAAAGGTGATAAAGCAGAAGGAAAAATCATAGGGAGACTCATGTAGTATTGGAGTTTCAGCTTCTGAATGGAGTTCAAGTTTATGGTCCCAAAGGAATATCTTTGATATTTCATATATAAGGCTGGATACGAAGCTCTTCAAATGGTGGGGAGGAGTGGGCAATGATGGATTTGGGAGGGTAGGTATTGAACCAGGTACATGTAATTTATACACTGAGACTGGAGACAAAAGGTACAATTGCATACTTTTCAAATACAAAATGTTCCTTAAAATGGTTTGCAATATGCAGAATCAAAGAGAGAAAAAAAAGATTAGATTGATGTGGGATTCTTTTCAGCATTCATTGATAGACTATGCAAGAAAAAAATGGATTTCAATTGCTCATTTTTCTTTCTGCCTTCCTCCTCCGTTCCTTTTCCCCTCAGACTGGTACTGCAAAAGGGAAAAATGCAGATAGCTCTTGTTTCCCACCCAGCTGATAGGAATGATGAATAGATACATTCAGTATTCTGCCCCAGTCTCCTTTCTTCCTCATTCTGCTGTTTTGGCACTGCTGAGCATGTCCAGCACCTCGGTTACAGCTCCAACATGCATCATTGTTAGTTGTCCTGTATTTGTGCTTGCTTGTGTGCATGTCTGAGCTATGTGCAAGCTGACTGACATACTGTACTACCATCAGCTTGAGCATTGGAGTAGAAATCAGTATGTCGATGGAGCAAAACCAGCCGCCTTTCTAGAAATCTGGAGGTCACTGGGGAAAGTGTCCCAAGGGGATCATTTAGGCTCAGTGCAGCACTTTGCTCACATGTTCCTAAAGAGTAACTGGTGTTTAAAATATCAGAAAGGATGATGTGGACGTTATGTTAAAATAGAGGCGTGGATTGGAAAAATGGATTAAATATGGCTATTTTTATGCTTTTTTGAGCAAGGGTGAAAAATTAAAGTAGAAGGAGGAGAAAATACTAGTAGCTACTAGATTTTAAGGAAAAAAAGGTATGCATTTTTATAGAGTTATAAGACTAAAGACTTGATCCTGTTTCCCAAAATGATGAAATAATCAGAGATGAATCAAGGGAGTAAAAATTTGGTTATGTGACATCAGTTAGTGGCCGATGAGGAAAAATCCAAAAAAGAGCTCCTCCTTCTTTTTGTTCTTACTAGCTGGTCCCTCCTGCAGCCCTGCTCCCAGGACATCCTCAGGCAGAATTTCCATTCAGGTTCAATGGTACTATCTGCAGTGAGTCCGCAGAACTCTCTCCCATAAATTACAACCACCTTCTGCAGCACTAAGCTGAGGAGTGTGCCAACTGCCTCTCCCCCAGAAAATAAAGACAAGGGATTCTTTCCTCTTCGTGTACAGAGAAGGATGAGAACAGCCAATTAACCAAGTATCTAGGGAGTTTCTTCTCAATGGATTTCACTGTGCAAGGCCTTTAGAGGAAAAAGACATTTTAAAATGTCTTAGTTTTCCTGAATATTCATAATAGGGCACTTTATAAAGTTGCCTCTTCCATGGATGAGTTTTCCATATAAGTTCATCTTAAGTTTTTAAATAACACTTTCAAATTTGTATTCTTTGTGATAGAATTCTTTCTAATACGTATTACATATTTCTCTGCCTTATAAAATGGAATAGACTGAACACAATTTAGCCTTTTCTTATTGATTCAATGTCCTCAGCACCGATATAACTTCTGGCTGCCTGGGTCTTGCCATCTACCCTGATGCTACACTTTTAGGACTACTGGGCTCCTGCATCTTAATTTTCTGAGATGGTTTCTACCTCAGTTAGAGTGTAGGGTCCTTGAGAAAAAGGACCATCTAGATTCCTTTTCTATTTGTATTTCTAGTGCTTGGAAAAAATTAATAAATACTTTTCTTTCATCATTTTGAACAGCCTTTCCTGAATTCATGGCATCTTATCCCATGCAAACTTCAGTCTCAAATACCAAATGAAGTTATTGCTGTTGTTGTTTATTGGTTGCTCTTGTTAATGTTATTTTTCATTTATGCCTGACTCTTTGCAATCTCATTTCTTGGCAAAGATATTTATGTGGTTTGCCATTTTATTCTCCAGTTCATTTTACAGATAAAAAATGAAAGTAAACAGGTTTTAAGTGACTTCCCCAAGGTCACACATCTAGTAATTGTCTGAGGTAATTTTGCACTTAGAGTGATGCACCTTCCTGATTTCAGGCCCCACAATCTTATCAACTATATCACCTAGCTGTTCAAAATTAACAGATAGATGTATTCATGGACATTCATAGTTTTGAAGCATGAGTAAACATGGGGATGAATGATTCTCTGGAAATGAGAAAATATTCTTTTTTTCCAAAATAAAATGGTAGATACTTTAAAGAATGATAATTCTTGTCAATCTTCTAGAACAAATTATTTAAGGACTACTTCATGAGTATTTAGAAAAGGAAAAAAAATAATCTTAATGAACAAACATAGGTTCATTTTAAAAAAAAATCTTGCCACACAAACTTTGATTCTTTTTTTTGACAACATTTTTGAAAGTGTTATTTAAAAACTTAAGATTCACTTATCTGGAAAACTCATCCATGGTGGAAGGAATTATGCAACTGAAATCATGTGTATCTAAAGTATTGAAATATGTAAGTTGGGGCATAGTTTGGGCATGCTTAATTTGGACCTCAATAAAGAATTTTAAAAAATCAAAGATCACAGAAATGGAGCTGGAAGGGTCCCTAGAAGTTTTTAAAGCTAATTTTCAAATTTTATAGGTGAGGAAGTTTTTTTAGGGCCACAGAACTTAAATTGTATGACTAGAGACACTTAGGTTGATACCCAAACTAACTCGCTTTCTATTCTATTTTTTTAGCTATTTTTTATATCTATCAGGGAGAGATGTAGCCTGAATAATTATTTAAATAACTTAAGAGTTTGTTAATTGATTAAATTTTTTAAAAGGCTAATTGATTCAGTTGAAATCTGAAAAAAAATTTCTTTTGATCATTATATTTATTTTATCACAAACTTGGAAGAAATATAGGCTTATTAAATTTGCAAATAAAAAAAAGAATCTGGGAATGATAGAAAACATGTTAGAGGTATTCTTTTATGACATCATCATTCAAAAACAAGATGAAGACAATGGGCAGAGAAGGAGAGAGCACATGTTTTTTAATAGCCTCCTTGTCTATATGTGTAGGACCATTAAATTGTTTTATTTATTTTCAATAATCTTTGTAAGTAGATCAATTAAGGAGTTGTTTCTTTTTCCTAATATAATTAGTTTGTATACCTTAATAAGTATGTAAAATTAAAATTCTTAGCTTGGAGAAGTCTGAAATAGGGAAGAATTTCCAGTTTTATCATATCTTCCACACCTAGAGGGTACCTTTAGGAAGCATATAAAAATAAGAAGAGCCAAGAACTCTATGCTGATGTTCCTAAACTGTTCCTTATGATGTAGTTGCAGAGCAAATACTCTTGCTAATAAGGAGAGAAAGGTAAGCAGAAGGCATCATATCTTCATTGGATCTCTACTGCATCTGTTTTCATTTTGATTTCTTTGTTTGTTTCCTTCTTCCCTCCTTCCCTTTCTCCCTCCCTTCCTCCCTTCCTTTCTCCTTCCCTCCCTCCCTTCCTTCCTTCCTTCCTTCCTTCCTTCCTTCCTTCCTTCCTTCCTTCCTTCCTTCCTTCCTTCCTTCCTTCCTTCCTTCCTTCTTTCCTTTTTTCCTTCCTTCCTTCTCCTTCCCTACTCCCTCCCTCCCTTTCTCCCTTCCCTCCTCCCTCCCTTCCTTCCTCCCTCCCTTCCTGCCTTCCTCCCTCCTTCTTTCCCTCCTTTTCCCTCCTTCCCTTCCTTCCTTCCTCCCTCCCTTCCTTCCTTCCTTCCTTCCTTCCTCTCTCCCTCCCTCCTTCTCTCTCTTCCTTCCTTCTCTTTCTTTGTTTTTGCATCTTTCTTTCTTTGTTTCTTTTTGTATTATGTCCTTGTTAAACTATGTGCAAGGCTGGACTATGAGGTCTTTGAAGTCTTTGGCAAAAAAAATAGCAGAAAATTTGAGTGGTAATGACTGTCTCACAAGACCAGTGATAGGCACAGCATAAATAACATCTTGTCAATTAATTGGTCAACAAGCATTCAAGTGCTTACTATGGGAGCACTTATGAAGACAGACGTGAAAACCGCTATGTACAAACAAGAAACATTCAGAATAAATTGAAGACATGGTGCAGAGGGAAGGCACTAGCATTAAGGGGGGATCAGGAAAAAAATTCTTGCAGAAGGCTTGAAGGATGCTAAGAGATGGAGATACAAGGAGAGAAAATTCTAGGTATGTGGAACAACTAAAGAAAATTCCCAGAAATGGGAGACAGAGTGTCTTGTGCGGTAAATAAGAAAATCAGTGACACTGGATTGCAAAGAAAGTGGAGGGATTAAGCTGTAAGAAGCTTGGAAAGGTAGGAAGAAGCTAGGTTATGAAGGGCTTTCAAAGTCAAGCAGAATACATTATATTTAATCTTGAAGGTAATAGGAAGTTATTGGAGCCTATTAAGTAGGGAAGTGACATAAGATTTAGAAAAATCCCTTTGGTTACTGACAGGAGGATGAATTAGAAGGCGAAGAAACTTATGGCAGGCAGATCCACCAGCAAGCAAGCTCTGTTTGCTTATCTTTCTTGCCTTACAAATTGCTATCTTTTTCGTATTTGTTGTTTCTGACACATGACATTCCATTTCTTGACTTCATATCTTTCCTATTCCAAGATACATCAAATGTTCTTGTCTACTTATTTTTATGTCTTGAAATCCCTAACTTTACCTCAAGACTCAACTCAAACATTTTGGTCTTCATAAGACCCTTCTTCATCTCTCAGCTTCTAATGCTATCTCTCCAAGATTACCTTGTATTTCCTTTAATTTAGTAATCCACATCTACACATAAATTATATACACATAGCATATATGTGCATGTGTACATGCTGTTTCCTCTGCCAGAATATACTTGAGGACATTTAAAAAATTGTGTCCTTTTATTCCATGGACTACCATATTACCTGGCATTTAATGGGTGTTTAATAAATGCTTGTTTGTTTGATTAGCTGCTTCTATCACGATGTTGACTTATATTGATTGACTAAAATCTCTAGATTTTTTTGCAGAAAAACAAACTGCTACCCAGTCACATAGCCTCTCTCCTCTATTTGCCTAAATGAATTTTAGATGCTAAGTACAGGGCAAGAATAGTTGTTGATGTACATTGGTAGAATGAATTTCCTACCTGGGAGTTCCCTTGATAACAAAGTCACCAAAATAGTCTTTATATAAGATTGTATACAACATTTTAGCCTGATGAAGATATTATGGATCCCATCTATGTCTTGTGATGCATTAGTTGCCCTTCCTAGTTTAGTGTCATGTGCAGTTCTTAAAGGTAAATTAATAAGATGTGTGACTGTATGACCTTCAGGGCAGTACAACTTAGTTGTCTCCTTTTAGAAATGATAACTGCTCAGAGATTAAAACAGTTTTTTTGCATCTAATGTATGTCACCTTCTTGAAAGAATGTTGAATTTAATCTGGAAGTAAAAAAATATCATAAATTCAGCAGAATAATCTTGTTTGTCATTTAGTCCAACCTATTCGCCCATCCTACACATGAGGAAACTGAAGAAGAGAGAGGAGAGGTAGCTTCTCCAATACTCTGACTAGAGTATTGATTATGCAAAGGAGAGGTGAAATGTGGATAGGAAAAGTAGGTTGGAGTCAAATGTGTAGCAAGTGGCTAAGCAAAATTTGAACTTTTCTTCTAACTCCACACACAATACTTTGTACACTGTACCTGCTGCTTTATAATAAAGTCTAAGCATTGAACAGAGATGTCTGTTCTATAATGATGCTCTTATCACTATTCTTTGTTCAATTGATGCAGAATTAATAGAAAATGTGGCTGCTGCTGGCAAGTCAATATAATTTAGTAATCTTCCCTTCAATTCCAATATCCGAATTAGCATTAAAATCGAGCATGTATTTGTTAAACACATTGTATATAGGTCACTTATTGGAACTGAGGATACCAAAGACACTAATTATTTTTTAAAATAAAATAAAATATGTATTTTCCATTCTGTGCAAGTCTACATTCTGTTGATGGGCATACAAAATAACTTGAAGAGATAGAGAGCATTTTTTATTGGAAGAATAAAGGAAGGCTTTATGGAGAAATGGATAATTTAGTTAAATCTTGAAGACAAAAGAAGTTTCTGAGAGACAGAGCTGAGGAAAGAATGCACAACTAACAAGAAGAATGGTTTATAAAAATATAGAATTAAGGAAGCATCTGGGAGATCTCTGGCTAGACTACCATGCAAAGGGGAATAAATGAAATAAGGCTGGAAAAGGTTGATTGGAATCACATTGTATCATATTATAACAACAAAGTAATGAATTTATATTTGCTTCTAGACATAGAAATGAGCTGCTGAATATTTTGAAGGCAGAGGAATGACATAATTGGCCTGTGGCTTAGGAAAATGATGTTTGCAGCTTTGTGGAAGGTATGGATGAGAGAAGGAAGGGAATAAAAGCAATTAATAAGTTATTAATGAAGATCAGGAGACAAATAATAAGAAACTAAATTATGATAGTAGCTATCACAAGAAAGAGAAAATAGTGCTATGAAAATAAAATCTATAAAACCTGGCAACTGATTAGAGATGAAGGTTGAAAGTGAAGAAAGAGAAATAACCTCAACATTAAGGTTGATAGTTTATAATAAAGTCTGGATGGTCCTATCGATGATAGGAACAGAGAAGTTTAGAATAGAATAGTATTTGGAAGGGAATGACTGGTTCTGTGAAATATACATATATTTAATTGTGCATATAACTTTTAGATGCTGCTGAAATACCTATGTAGAGAGCTCTAATGTTGACAATGTAGGAGTGAAGTTCAAGAGAAAAAATTTTACGATTATGCTTACATGATTAAATAAATTTGCCCCCATAAGCTTTTAAAAAAATAGTGCTAAATTTGGTATTCTCCCCCTCATATTCTTAGATAGCATTGAAAATCATCCTACAAAACAATCATTTTTAAAAGAAAAAAGTAAAACCAAACTAAACATTTTTTAAATGAAAATACAGTGTTTCACTCCTATGAATCCCTATCCTCTACAAAAGAGTGAGTGGTAAGAGAGATGATTATTGAACACTGAATGCTTTTGAAGTCATCAAATGGAAGATGGAAGAGTATAGAGGAGATGGTAAAATCTTGGGGTACATTGGTGCTTAGATAGAGAAAATAATTGGCAAATCAGTAAGGGGATCTGAGAAATGATCCAACAAATAAGAGAACAATCAGAAAAGAACAATTATCATAGACTCCATGGGAAGAATAAGTCATCAGGAGGAAAGTGTGGTCAATAGCTGCATAGATATTATAGTGAATACTCCAATGTCAATGGATTTGCATTCTCATTGATAATCCCCAATGATGCAGATGACTCCCCATCCTGTGTGTCTCTTGAGTGCGACTTTTCAGAAATCCATAAATCCACGTAAGGATATAATGGCTTTCATCTTTTTGACATTACATATATATATGTATATATATATATATATATACATGATACTCCCTTAGCAAACTGATAGTAATATATATACATATATATATATATATAACTACCAGTTTGCTATAATATATATATATAGCAGCATATATGTATATATATTACTATCAGTTTGCTAAGGGAGCATCATCTCCAGTGACTCAAGTAAAGATTAGACACATGTATGGACATTCTGCATGATCTAATAAATGGCTGGGTAGAGACTTTTACCCTTGATTATACCACTAGAACTGTTAGTGTCTGGAAAATAGCCTGACTTGATGTGAACTCTGGCTTTTTGTGGCCACCACGTAAGAAGGGAAGAGAGCTTTGGTAACTTCTCCTTCCACATTTGAGACTATGTGACTCCCAGAAATTTGGCCTTTTTGTTCATTCTTTTCTGTTTTATGTACAGGGAGTGGGGTCTCCTTTCTGGGTCATATACATAGCCACAAGCATCCAGGAGTTCGAGAATTCATGCCAGATGATGGAACTAGCATAGCAGCAAATGCTTTCAGGTGCAAAGTTTGGAGAATGAAAGGAAGGAAGCACCTACTGTTTTGCAAGTCCTGTGCTAAGTGTTTTATAGATATTTTATCATTTATCACAGTCACCCTGGAAGTTAGGTGCTATCATCATCCTATTTTACAGCTGAGGGAACTGAGGCAGGCAGAAATCAAGTACTTTGCCCAAAGTCATCTATTTAGAGAGTATCTGAAGTCAAACTTGAACTCAGCTCTTCTTGACCCCAGGTCTATTACTCTGTCCACTGCACCACCTATTTAGCTGACTGACTGCAGACCAGCAGAAGTCAGCACCACTTTGGACATGATCTTAGTGGGGCCAATACTGTCCAGGGACAGAAGGAAATTATGATCCTGATAAATGGCATGGATGCAGAGTATGGCCCTGAGGGGAGGAGGGAATATTGTAGCTTCTTGTTATAGCTTCAAAGTAAACGTACTTCTGTGAAAACAAATCTGATGTGAAAGAGTTAAATGAAACCTGGGTGCTAAACATTGGGATTGTAAAATGGGGAGGAAGGGTTAGTAGGAATTTGAGATGATGACAGAGAAGAGAAAAGAGACATCTTATAACTTCCTAGTGACTGAAAAATATAGAAATGGGTGGGTGGAGTGGGAGACTGCAACAGACCTGACCCTGAGAGAGTGGAGCTAGTCAACCATGTTACATATAGCTAACAAAAAAGCATGGAAGATTCCAATCAGTTATCCTTTGCTAATTCTTTGTTATTTTTATAATAATATTTTAATTTTTCAAAATATATGCAAAGATAGTTTTCAACATTCACTCTTGCAAAACTTTGATTCCAAATTTTTCTCCCTTCCCCCTCCCCTAGACAGTAAGTAATATAGGTTAAATATATGCAATTCTGAACAAGTTATTCTTTGCGACTTTACTGGCATGGCATTTCCCTCCTTGGCAATATATTTCTCTTATGGCATCTTTTATATCAGTTATCCTACAAAAATTTCATTTGTATAATGTATAACAGCCTGATCCCAGCTACCAGTTGCCTCTCCCTTGTTCTTTAGTTAATGTGATCATCAGTTCTTCTGAGACTAGAGTATTCCATGATTGGAATGGATTTGTATTCTGTGTGCGATCTGCCCTTCCTTTTGAAGAGGACCAATGACATCATGGGGTCATGCCTTGACTTCTTGAATTGGATACAGGTGATAACAAAGTCATCAGTCTTTTTCTCTTCCATAATTATTGCTGTCCAGTTGGCAGACAAAAATCAGGATAATTATGAAGGTATGGTATTCAGTAGATGATGATACCTTTGTAGCCATCAAAACAAATTGTTCTTATTTGTTTATTCCATCAGGAGAACATATACCTCTAACTCATTAACAGGTTTGAGGTCTGTTGGTTACCATCAACCTGTTTTAGCCCATGTGTTGAGTCAGTTTACCAAAATATGGGCACTGTGCATGCTATCGCATGAGAGCCACAGCTAAGAGTTGGGTGAAGGTGGATATCAAAGGTGGAAAAGCATCCCTAAACTGAGTGTGAACCACAACACAGCATTTTAATGCTTTCTGTGAATATTTCCATGCATTTTGTTCTCTTTCTTAGGTTGTTTTTTCTTCTTCTCTTTCTAGATCTGATTTTTCTTGTGCAGTAAGATAACTGTATAGATATGTATACATGTATTGTATTTGTCATATAATTTATCCTGTTTAGCATGTATTAGATTACCTGTCATCTAGGGGTGGGGGTGGGGGGAAGGAGGGGAAAAGCTTGGGGAAAAAAAGTTTTTGCAAAGGTCAATGTAGAAAAATCACTCATATGTTTTGTAAATAAAAAGCTTTATATATAAAAAAAGAAAAGCATCCCTAAAAGGGGCTCAGCAAATCCTCATACCACAGGTGCTAGCATGACCATTACTCTTTTTACAGAAGAGAGGAATTAAATAATGAAATTTGTTTTCTTCTTGCATCTTTCAATCCCTTTTCTGCTTAAGGAAGACTACTGAGATATTTACCTGAACAAGGGACTAGATTATATGGAATCTCCAGTGGATCCAATTGACATGGTTGAGTGTCTTCTTTCACTGTTTTTCAGAAATGTGAGAAACAAAGTTCAAACCTGTGTCCTAGGAATAACAAGTAACTCTATAGAGAATGGAATTGAGAGAAGAAAGCTGGAGATCAATTTGTAGGTATTTCATTAGTGTAAGCAAGAAATGATAATAACCCCAAACAGGATACTGGCTGTATAAGTAAATAGAAAGGGGCAGATGGGAGCGATATCATGGAATGAGTCAACAGCATTTGTCTGAAACTTAGAATGTGTAGATTACTTTCTGAAATGTAGAAAAAGATAAAGAAAGGAAAAAGCTGTCACTGACCCCAAAGTGCTTATGCTCTAATGAGGAATAAAACAAATAAGTAATTAGGTACCTACAAGATATATAGAAAGAGTAGATGAAAGAAAATTTCAGAAGGAAAGTCACTGACAGTTGAGTGGACTAGTGATGGCTTCTTTGTAGAAAGAGGGATTTGAGTTTCCTTGCAGTAGCAGAAAAAATAAGAGACAAAAATAGAGAGGGCATAACAAGAAAGAGGGATTATCAATTTGAAGGTAGAGATAGGATACTAAATATCATGCATGAGGAAACAGCAAGTAAATCCATGTATCTATAGCGTAGTAGGAGAATAAAGTTTAAGATGTCCAAAAAGACAAGAAAGGAGATTTAAATGCCAAATGGAGGGTTTTATATTTGACCTTAGAGATAAATGAGAGCTTTTGGAGCTCATTGAATAGGGGGAGTGACATGGTCAGATATGTACTTAAGATAAATTGCTTTGATAGCTGAGTCAATAGGAAATAACAAAAGACAACAGCTCTAATCTGCTTTCACAAGAGTTATTTGTTAAATTTTCCATGTGAGTACACTTCAGAAACTTGGAGATGCCACAGATCAGAGACTGGAATATTGTTCTGTTGATTACACTGATTTAAAAAGGTGCTAATTATGCATATTATATGTTAAAGTATGTGTATATATCTTCCTCTGCAAAGTTTGATTGCTAAACATTTATCAGTACACTACTACAAATATTGTTTGAGTTGGATTGGAGTATGATAGAAGGTTCAGGGAATGAATTCATCACCAGATTGGATAACTAGTCATTGTAGGCTAATAATACTAATAATAACTGGCATTTATGCAGCACTTTTGAGTTTTGCAAAATGATTAATATCTATTATCTCATCTGAGCCTCACAACCCTTGCCCACATGTCCAAGTATTTCTTAAGGGGTAGTTCCTTATGGTCGTGATTGTTTTTTGTTTATTGATGTATCCCTTCTATGTATAGAACAATTCATGGAATTAAATAACAATATTAATATCAACATTTAATATTTGTGTGGAACTTTGAGGTTCATAAATTTTATACATAACTTTCACAGTAATCCAATGAGGCAGTTAGAGAAAGGACTAGCATATTTATTTTACAGATTAGAAAACTGAGGCTGAAAGAATTTCAAGAAATCTTCTTTTTTAATTCAATTGAACTCAATAGAAATGAGGGCATTGATGACCTATAGATCTTGTTGTCTATCTCTGAACAAAATCTAATTAACAGAGTAGAGCTTGCAAGAGTCAACCAAGTGAATGGTCTTCTGGAGAGGAGGGGCCTCCTGAGGATTATATTAGGAGCTTCCCAAACTGCCACTGGACAGCTCCTCAGGCCTAACTGAAAGAACTTTCACCTCTATGAGTGTTGCTTCTATTTGGCTCTACAGAAAACCCCATCTCAGACAATTTGAAGCCTTGAGGAGCAGAGTTCATTATGTGTCTTTGGGAAACTGCTTAAGTAAAGCAACCAATTTGTGTTATACTTAAGATAAAAATGCTTTATTGCATTGGAACAGGACAAATTTTGAGTCTCAGGCTATGACACTGACTAGAGTCAAATTTATCAAAATTTAGTCAGATGGGCTCACAACCTGGGAAATAGGTCATTTGTGCTAGGAATGTCCTGAGATGAGTTTCATATGTTTTGGACCCAAGGTCTTGTGCTACAATTCAGCATTCTTCTATGTCATCATCTTCCATTGGGCTAAAAGTCAGTGCTTCACTGCTAAACAATAATGACCATACCCTGGATAAAGGAGAAAATAGAGCACAATTAGATGTGCACATATGTGTCAGCCTTTGAAGATTCTTTCCCTATCTCTATCCATTCGACCTCCCACCCCAAATCTGGAGCTACAAATATGATTGGACATTTAAATAAAATATTATATATCCCCAGAAAACTCTGCCTAAAGAGAGTCAAGCATTGAGATGAAGAGATTCCATTGCTTTCTGCAGGGTTGTGGAGGGAGGGACTTGGAAAGGGGTGATGGTAGTATGTGTGAGATAGCACCTCATATTTATGGTATCATTAAACTTCTGTGTGCTTTGGACCCATAAATTTCCAGCACTGTCACCAAGTCATCAACCCAGACTCATCTCTGGTGTTTATCAAAGTCAAGCCCTTTTCCAAACATGGGTAATGGGACAGAGAGAGAGAGAGTTCAACCTAAGGTATGCTGACATAGTTTCTGAGAGCTTTTAAACAAATGAAGGGAGATGTTTACTTTGAGATGATGGGTAGTAATTTTTGAAATAGTGTATGTGATGCTACTGGCCAAGCAGCCCAGGCAAGCTTCTCCACAGCCCCAAAAGAAAGCAGCAGTCAGCAACATCTGTGATTAGAAACTGCTACCTATTCCAAAGTTCTGTTCATTCATCAAGGGACATTTAAAAGAGAATATTAGAGAGACATCTCCAAGGCTCCCTACTTTATTTACATAAAATACTCACATCAGGTTAATTATGCTAAGTTTGTAAGACACCAAGTCATACAATTTAAAGAATATAAATGGAGAGTTGCCTTATTCTGATGTAAACCAAACAGCCCAAGCCCTATTTCAGTGCCTTAATATGACATGAAGAGGACTCTGATCTCTCAAAGACTGCACTGAGAAATCATAAAAGCTTTGTCAGTTTTTAATCTTTTTGGTAAAGGTTTTGACTATGATTTTAACAACAGATTCTTTCTATAACCAAAACCAGAAATTATTTTAAAAATTGCAATTATTGGAAGAATGGCTCATAGATTTTTCTTAGAGAACCAAATAAAAGGAACAAGAAACATCAATTGATGAGCCATTTAGTAATCTCATTTCAGTGCTAATGAAAAGCATTTGCAATAAAACCACTCTGCTCCAAATTGCTAAAAAGGTGGCAAAGATTGGCAAAAAGGAAAAAAAGGAAAAATGACAAAAGTTGGAGGAGCTTTAGGAAAACAGACATATAATGTACTATTACAGGTGAATTGGTCCAGCCATTTTAGACATGTTATCTGAAAAGCAGTTTATTATTATTATTTCCTTAAGTGGTGTGTTTTCTTTGACTTAGAGATACCATTACTAAACCCAATAACCCCAAGAAAACAAAGAAAGATGAAATGAACTTGTGTACAAAAATATATCCAAAAATATTTTAGTGATAAAGAATTGGAAATAAAGAATGACAATATATTGAAGAATGACTAAATAAATTGTGGTATTTAAATGTAATATTATTCAACCATAACTGATAAAATGGATGATTTCAGAGAAACTAGAAGGACCTGAATAAACTGATGAGGGAAAAGAATAGAATCAAGAAAATTCACACAAAACATTATGAAGAAAAATAACTTTGAAAGCCTTGAAAATTTTGACCACTACAATGATAGGTAATCCATGATTCTGGAGGATCAAAGGTGAAGCAGATCCAATGAGAGACAAGTTATTGATTCAAGATATTGAATGAAATATACATTTTGGAAAATTATGTTCCAGGAATAATGAAGGAGAGAGGCCAAAGTTTACAGACTATACATAAGCTTCATACCTATCCATTGTGAATAGTTTCTCTGAGAAAAGAATTGAGAGATAGTTACATCAATAACATCATTAAAAATGAAATCAACTATATTTTACTAGCCTAGAAATGATTCATTACTGATGAATGTGTTATTCCTTAATCACCTTGATGTGTAGCATCAGTCCACCTACTTAATAGGTCAAAAATCAAAATTAATACAAAATGGAAAAAATGATATAGTATACAGGGAAATATAACTCCAATCTGATACACTTAAATAGCAATGAAAATAGAGAAAAGGTGGAGGAAATTCATAGGCAAGTTTAATTGATATAAATCAATATGCCAATAAGGAAGTCTAAAGAGGCCTAACCAGCAACAATTGCTTTTGATAAGCTTAGTTAGATATGCCAAGGTCAACATTTGTTTAGAATATCAATCAACCACTAAAAGAGCAATTTTTTGGTGTTGACTGTGTGACAGGCACTATAGTAGACACTGAGCATATACAGATCAAAAAAATATCCCTGATTTTTGAGAAATCTGCATTCTCTCAGGGGATGCAATATAGTACATATGAGTGCATACAGAATAAATATAAAGAGAATAAATACAAAGCAGCCAAACTCAAGATAATTTGGGAAGAAGGGTCTAGAATTTAACTTTGTAAGTTTTCATTTAGAAGGTAATAATACTTGACTATAGACAGTCAGGTGGTACAGTGGACAGAGAAATGGACTTGGAATCAGGGAAACTCATCTTCTTGAGTTCAAACCCAGCTTCAGACACCCAGTGATTGTGTAACCCTGGGCAAGCCACTTAACCCTATTTGTCTCAGTTTTCTCATCTATAAAGTGACATGGAGAAGAAAATGCAATCTCCTCCAGTATTTTTGCCAAGAAAACAACAAATTGGACCACAAAGAGTCAGAAAATTGAAACAATTGAACAACTTGATTGTAACTTGAAGTGAGAGAAAGATTTCTGAAGGAAGTCAATAATCTTTCCATTATACAACACTGGCTCTTTTATAACCCTAATTCTTTGAGTCTTCAGCTCTATGTGGGAGCTGGGTACAGTGGAAGAAGACTTTGGAATCAGAGAACCTGGATTCCAATCCTTCATCTGCCATTAATATCTATTTTACCCAAGGCAAGTTACTTAAGTCTCTGTCAGTTTCCTCATTTGCCGAATGAAGTTGGACTAGAGTATCTCATAGGGTCTCCAACTCCAAATCAATGATCCTCTTCTATGGGGTCCTCTTCACTTTTTTCTGTCCTGTGGTTTAAGATCTCAGATAAATGTGAATCTCCAATGGAGCAGGTTTTCTCCTGTCTTGGATAGAAACAAATGAGCCTGGAGGGTATGTTTTCCTCTCTAGAGTTTCTCAGATGAGAGAAATCCAATTACATCTCTGTCAGAGGGTGACAAAGTCTTTTTGTACTAGTCGATTTGTACTGAAAAATCTTCAAGATAAACTTGAGGACCACACTAGGGATGGCTGGGAAAATAGAGTTGCATTGCAATGCCAGTGATACTGAGGAATGAATAGCTAGGAAATATTCAGCATAGGCTCCAAGCATTCAAGCAAAGCTTCTTAGAGGCACTGAATCTTGAGTCTGGTGGGACCACAAGCTTGTTCTTTGATCCAACATGAAAAATTTCATTAACTTTTAAAAAAAAAAACTTCCTATTTAAGGATGACAATTACCTGTTGTCAATACTATGATTCTTAATAAATATATGTGATAGAGTAGGAGAGGGTGAAGTCCTAACAGCTGATGTTCTAACTTCCTATAACTAATTACTTATTTCTCCTGGTTTTGCCAATCATATTGTTGAGAAATGCCTTTCATTCAGATTCATAATTTCTTTCTATTGGTGGATGAAACACAGTGATTTCTGGAAATTATCTTTACTTATTAAAACCATTTTTTATGTTTACATTTTCCTGAGGTAGAGAGTAATAGAGATTTCATTCTCATATGTAGGTGTGAATAATAGAAATGCAGGTGTTCCTCCAGCTGTTTGTTAAGGAATATTGTTTCCCAAGGTGTTGCCAATGTACTGATCCTGTTGTTATAATGGGCCTTAGTTCCTATTGTTTATTAAACCAGTTTTGATACTGATTTTCTCCCAGAACCAGGACATTTTAGGACACTTAAAATCCCTCTCCCCACCCCACTCCCCAAATCCAATGCCTATGGTATTTTGGGACTTATCATATTGTATTATTCAGGAAAACATAAAATCTATCTAGAGATCTCAGTTTTTTCACATCTAATATTTTATTATAGCATTTTATTTTTCCAAATATATGCAAAGATAGTTTTCAACATTCACCTTTGTAAAACTTTGTGCTCCAAATTTTTCTCCCTCCCTACCCAAGACAGTAAGCAATCCAATAAAGGTTAAATGTCTGATTCTTCAGACTTTTTTTTAAAAACAAAATAAGTCACAGTACAAATATATTGCAATTGAGCCTTCATTTTAACATTTTTTCAGTTTTATTAGAAAGGCAGGCAATGCAAAATGCTTTAAATACTTCCAAGCATGACTTGACAAATTATTACTTGTACTTCTTTCCACACTAAGTTACATAAAGAGAACAGTTTGCAAAATATTGTGTGCTATTTAAACTGAGCCACTAAAATAAAGACTATTAATGGATCTTAAAATTGGAATAATATTTCTTTAGATAATTTTTTATTTATATAGAATAACCAGTATAATTTTGGAAGGAAGGGGGTCTGGACCATTGCATATCATCTTCTCTCCATTTACAAGGTTTCTATCTATTGACCTGTTTATTTGCACTCTCAATGATTTCCTCATTGTTGGGAACTAATAACTATCAATCAACAAGTATTTATCTAAGCCTACTTTAAGTCCTTGTGCCAAAAACCAGGTATAAAAAGGCAAAAATGAAATAGTTCTTACCATTGTAGAACTTAGATTCTTTTGGGGGAGATAATATGTACACATACAAGGATATAAAAATTGACAATAATATAAGCTTTAATAGCTTGATACTATCCTAAGACATTTGGGACCCTATACTTTTAAGATTTTAAAACTTAAAACTACACTGAGAGTGTGGGGATATTTTATTTTTTAAAGCTCACAACTACACTGGGATTTGGGGGATGACCTGCATATACAAAATAAAAGCATAGTAATTTCAGTGTCAAGGCTATAGGAGTTGAGTGGACTCAGGAAAGGCCTTAAAAAGACTTTATAATCAATTTTTTTTCAAATGGGCTACACTATTGTTTTACATTTTCTATCCGAGGAGTACAATATAGCCAAAGACCTTCTAATGCTTTGTCACCCCATCATATTTTTACTTAATCTGTACTCAACATACATGAATATTATTAACAAGATGATCAGTGGATAGTTCTAATAATGTGAATTTCAGGAAAGTGATGGAATTTTTTGAGATAAACATTGTGTCATAGGTCAAATCTAAATACAAAAATAACCTCAGCAGCAAGGCACGTCATCTTACTGTTCTGTACCTTGTTCCTACAATATGGAGAACCCTCTAAGAAATATGGTAGATTGGTGGAATAGTTGGTAATTTCTTACTACTGGGGTGGAATTCTTGTGGGATGTTCCAAGCTCCATTCTTGATTTTGTGCTAATTAACTTTTTTAATCAATGTTGGCCTGCTTGTTAAGTATGTAGAAAGCATGAAGCTGAGAAAGATATGGTGGATGACAGAATAAGGATCCAGAAAGATCTCAGTAGGCTAAAGCAACTAGCCAAATATTAAAGAGACTCTAATCAACATAGAGTCATATCCTTGAGTTCAACTAGTTTACTTCATAAGACTGGAACATGGAGAGAGGGGCTTGAAAACAATTAGTTTGAAAAATAAATTATGAACAGAGTAACATAAAAAAACGCAAAAACTTTCAGAATACTAAATGAATCAGTGACCAATGGTGACTTTAAATGATTATTTGATGATGAAGCACATTTCCTACTTCCCTGCAGAGAGGTAGTAGACTATGAATGCAGAAAGGCATGCATTTTCAGACACATTGATTTAATTTATTTTATTTGTGCTGTTACTCTGTTGGTGGGGAGGGTCATTTAGAAGTGATAGTGATATGAAGATAAAAAAATGAATTAATCAGACATTTTTAAAAGAAAAAACAGATCTTGGAAAGCTAAAAATGAATTAATAGTGTGATTGGGAGTAAACAGCAAAGTAGCAAATGCTACCCTAGCCATCATATTG